>JANHGN010026576.1:95030-110832 GCA_024605025.1 Megaceryle maxima | reverse complement strand
CGCCGTGCCAAACCGCCCTGGCACACTCTGGGTTTCCGTCTGTTCTGTCGAGGAGGCTGCATCTGACACAGCCTGCTTGCTGTTGCCCTTGTCAGCCTCTTCCCGGTGAGCTGCCGGCTCCTGGCCGGTCTCTTCGCTCCCCTGGTGTTCCCCTACCACGGGAAACCCCCGTACACCGAGATCTGCTGCTCCCCGGAAGCTCTGGAGCAGTTGTCCTCAGCTGTTAGTTACAGCGGGTTTCTGTCTCCCCCGTGAGCCACTGTCACAGGTGAGCCCCATATGTCTGTAAAATAAATAAGCAAAAAATCCCAAGCAACGCTGCAGACTTTATTTTTTGCAGAAGTTGGGTGAGTGAGACAGGCAGTGGATATTTTGGGGTGATGCTGGGGGACTCTTACAGTGGAGGGCCAGACTCAGCTGCTGCTCCTGCTGCAGTTCCCAGACGGTGCTCAGGGTACATCCCTCAACTTTTTAATGATCCTTCTCAGTGCTCACCTTCTGTGAAAGTCACCTCTTGCTTTAAATGTCTACAAATCAGCTTTATCTTGACCTGGTCTCTGCAGGGTCCTTTCACAGCCAGTGACAAGTGGATTTAACCAATTTTACTTAAATTCTGTCTTTGGAGACCACATGTCTTTGCTCCATTTTATGTAAGGATGAGGTCGTTTGCCATATTTTGGCAGTGAAATGAGTATCATTACACAGAGAACAGGAAATATCTTCGTAGGGCGACTCCTGAGACTTACCAGAGTGGCCGTTTTGGAGAGAGGAGTCTTAGGATAGGCACCTCAGCATTTAAGAACTTAACTTTAGATGTGCCAGTGAGTGAGGGTAGAGAAGTCTCAGCTCAAGGGTTATTTGCACAAAGTCAGTCTCTGACAGGAAAATATTTTTGGCTGAAAGAAATGTTTACTGCCCAAATAATTGCTTTTGACTCACTTATTAGAAAGCTACATTTCTCTTTTATAGTACAAGTACCGCTTCCTGTGGTGGAGTGTGGTTCCTCATTCAAGCTGTGCTGCACAGAGGACAATATTCTTCAGCCTCCACAAGATAATGAAAAAAAACCAAACCCCAAAACCAACAAAACAATACAGGAAATTCAGTTACGTTGAACTGAATGGAGAAAAATATTTTTGGATAGTTGAACCAAGTGGAAAGAAATATTCTGCAGCAGCAGTGCTGGAAAGTTTACTTTCATCACTCACATTCAAAATGTTTCTGCATTTGGGGCTCACGTGATTCTGTAATATTTCATTCCAAACAAACCTCTTCTTTTAAAACTTGTGTGCTAAGTGAGGTAAAACAGAGGCTGAAACACTAGAATTTCTGTGTGGAAAGTGCAGGTGCTGGCAGAGCAATAGGCAGTGGCAGATTTTAAGCAGCATGACCCTGTCCCACTCCAATAGCAGCAAATCTGTCACTGCCCTGGAAGAAAAGGAACAAGATCTGGGGAAAAAAGGCAAACAGTGGCAGTGTGGGAAAGAAACATCGCAGTGATCACCTTGTTATAAAGCTCATGCATTTGCTCAAAAGGACTGAGACTATGTTACAGAGAATAATACTCCAGTTCTGGCGTTGTCTAAGTGCTGTATACCTGAATGAACTGTTAGTATTCCTTGAAAATAATATTTTGATATAAAATGCATAGCTTTTGGGTTGAAAAAACCCATTATGGTATTTAGTCTGATTGTATGTACTGAGGTATTTTTTCCAGTTAGCTGTGGAATGACCCTGATAACTTGTGCTTAACCAAAGCGTCGTCCAGAACAGCATCTGGATTTTATTTGATGAGGTGGTGTCTGCTCTCCTGGCCCATCAGAAGTTGCTAATACTTTTATTACTAATTTGAATTTGTGCAACTTTATCCTCCAGATGATGGTCACTTCCTCTGGTTCTTTGCAAAGCATATTTTAATTTCCTTCCTTCAGAAGCTGTTTACACACCATATAGCAAGTAATTTCTCAGTCTTGTCTTTTTTTCTTTTTTTTTTTTTTGATAGTCAGAATGTATTGAATTCCTTCAGTGTTTCATAAAAACTCATTTTCCAGCCTTCAAATAATTGTATTGCTGTTCACTGTAGTATCTTCAATTTTTCACTTGACTAAATGCACTCTTCCAACCAACATTAGTCCCACCATTGCCTTGTAAGATGTAAAATAACTAACTAATCCTTTGTTTATCTATCTGAAGATCACACAAGTCTTTTTATCATAGCACTGGGTAGATCACATTGAAATCTTTTATGTCGAGTGGGAAAGAGGTGGTTGTGGTGTTGAGTACTTGAATGTCAGATGGCACAGGGAGTTATACTCTTTGGTTCCTGCGTAACCTCACAAAAACCTCAGCACCCATTGCTGATGTAGCAGCAGTGATGCTAAGGGGCCACTGATGATTTGTCATGATGTACAGAGGGTTGTCACAGGTGCCTGACTTCTCTTTGTGCTTGTCAAAATTTTGGATGTATCTTTTTGTACCCGTTCATACTTCATCATGCTGAGGTGCTTAATAATGAAATGAGAGAAACCTATGTCTGGAACCCTCTGGGGCTGGTTTAGAGGCAGCAATTGCCAGAAATGTCCCAGTCTCAATGGGGGAGTCCCAGTCAAGATTACCAGTATCATTTGCAGGGCTTTAATATGTGATTTGTATTGCATATTAATCTCCTGATTTAGAAATTCTTCCTCATTAAGAATTATTGCAGGAGTTAAAGGGATAAAACGATAAGCAGACACTAACATGTCTTTAATGATCACATAACTTGGGATAAGAGCTTCCATTGATCTGCTCTGACGGAATGTTGGCTGAAACCAGAGTTTGGTTCAAAGAGCTAATTCCTGTTGTCTCAGGCAACTGTGTATTGGCTGGGAAGGGTTCCTGGTGTGCTCCCATCACACAGACCATCTAACTGCCCAGTACTTTGAAGCATGGAAATAAAAGCCACAGCTAGCTTGGACTCCAGGAAGAGCCCAGGGAAGATGAGAGGACTGGATAATGTCCTAGATCCCCTCTGTAGCCGGGAAACATTTTTGAGCTATTTTCTTATGATCCTTAGGTGTGGACTGTAACCTACAGATCAGAAGGGGGAAAAAGCAACCCAGGAGTACCCAGGGGTAAAATCTCAGGGAAGATTCCAACACACTCCATGGCAAAGATTTTTTTTACCCTGAACCTGAGAGCAAGAAATGCTGAACTTTGAAATAAAAGTTGTTAATGCTGCTCTAAGTGTGATCTTAGAGCAGGTTTACTGCCAAATTTGCTTGCGTGTCTCTGTCTGCCCAGCCAGAAGGGAGAAGGAAAGGATATACTCTCGGGAGCCAGGTTATGAATCAAGAGATTACTCCTTCCTGAACTTGGCAGACAACCAACGGAAGTTCTGAAGTAGAGGATTCAAACAATAAAGGTTAGTCCATCATAGCTGATGGAGAGTGTTTCTTTGGTGTGCTGTAGCCATTTATCCTCTACGGACTCCCAGCTGGTATGGGTATTTTTACCTTAAAGAAGATGAGAGCATCATAAATAGCTTTGACTCAAATGTCATGTCTTGATCTAAAGCTTATTATACTTCGTATCATGGAAGGCATTAAAGACAGTTTACAGGGTGTTGTTAAACTGGCATCCACTTGGAGGATTTGTCTCCAAGCAGATTTTTACATTGAGCGACCCGTCTGTAAAGGACCTGACAGAGATCCTCAAATCTTTGCTGTCACAGTAAAGCGTGGTCAGTAAGGCTGTTTCAAGACAGTTTGCTCAGTGTTTTCCCACATGTTTATGTGGCAGACACCTCCCTCCTCTACTGTGCACAGCACTGTTTAATCTCCTCAGCTTGGTGGATAACAAGCATCATGTCCAAAACCTGGACCCAGAAAAGTCAGCGCATAGGTAACAGTGTGTGCTGGGTACAATTACTTGGTTCATTGCACAGCGGTGACAGGTGAACCTGCTCTGAAGAGCATCATTTGCTGCTGATAATCTACTACAAGGAGCTGAGCACTTCAGAGTGGTCTGACATGGAGTGCTCTTTCCTAGAGGGGGTTAGGTGAATGCTAACAAACAGGTGTAAGAGTGGAGGAAGCTTCCTGTTACCTGCAGCTTTAGAACTACTGAGACCAAGGTGGTACCTTAGTATTACACAACCCTCAGTGGAGCATGAACCTGACCAATCTCATTTTGAACACAGTCTTTCCATCGTGCACGAGTACACGTGGCGAATTTCACAGAGATTCTCTGTATTACGTGGAGAACATCCTTCCTCCTGTTTGCTTTGAACTTGCTGTCTGATAGCAGAGTGTAACTGGCTATGGCAGAGAAAATGAACAACTATCACAGTTATTCCTTAGCTGGCCATTCCCATCATCTCATGTTTTTGTAGACCTACCCCACCTCTCCCTTCCCCCATTCAGACATCTTCCTCTCAGGATGGAGAATCGTAATGTATGTGGCTGTTCCTTGAACAGAAATCACTTTCACATCATTGAATCAATTTAATCACATCTGCCGCCCTTTTCTGCTTTTTTATTTTGGTGGGTTTGGTTTGGTTTGCTATGTTTTTGGTTTTTTTTTTTTGTTTGGGGTTTTTTGTGTGTGTGTTTGTGTTTTTGGTTTGGTTTGGATTTTTCCAAGTTCTCGTGTATCCTTTTTGAGTTGGAGATCAGAACCCCACAAAGTAGTCAGCAGGTGCTTGCATCGTGGGTGTGCCTGCTGTCACACTGTCTTTTGTTGCCATAATAAATTCTAACGTGTTTTTCACTAATTTTATTCAGTCACCTAATTTAAGTTACTACCACCCTTACCTGCCAATGCTGATAATTTAATTACCAACCTGTGTTTAGTATGTTTTAAACAATTATTTATTTGTGTGAGGACCTTCCTTCTCATTCTGTGATATATTAAATTCTGTAAGATTTTTTTTTTTTTCTGAAAGACTTTGTAAAAAGCCTTTAGAAATGCAAATACACTATCAGCTGGATATCCCTTATTCCCATGTCTATTGACTTCTTCAAAGAACTACACTAGGCTGTAAAGCATGATTTCCTTTTACAGAGCTGCATGGATTCTTCTCCATTATACTTTATTTATCCATGGATCCTCTTTTATATTACAATGTCTATAGCCAGGTTCAGATGTGCTACCAGTCTGTAGTTTCCCAAACCTTACTTAATGATCCTCTTTAATAATTGAAACCACATTATCTTCCTTCACGTGTCTTGACATTGAGATATTTTTACATTTCAGCTTGCCCGCCAGTTGTTAATTCAGCAATTTCACAGTGGAGTTCCTCAGGTACTCCTGGAAGAATATCCTTTGGTCTTGGTGATTTGTTACAATATCTTTTGACATGCTTCATGATCTTCTTCAATATGAGAATGATCCTCTGATGTGTGCCCCTATAAAGAAAGACTAGCTGTGCAGGAGCCTCCTTGACCTCTTCCATCATAAAAACAGCTGCAAACATGGTATTTTAATTTTTTTTTTGCTACACGCTTTTCTAGATTTTTAGTATCCTTTTTCATTTCCAGTACCCTTTTTGCCTCTCTGTTTAATCATGCTGGCTTCTCTTGGTCTTTCTAAAGTCCTTTTGGCAAGTGTTATGCATTTGCTCAGAGCCCTGGTGAGATAATCTCTGGTTTCTACACCATAGGCAAGGGTTTTACTCTTCTGACTGTTCCTTTTATTCTCTTTTTAAGACAAGAGAGATAATAAGGAATAGTTTTCATTTAGTGCTCATTTTTGAAGTTAAACCTACTGTAGTGGTTTGAATCACTTTTCTTATTGCTACATAGGGCTGAATACAAGCACTTTATGATGACTACTGTAGGAGGCTTTCTATAGTAAGACTACAGACACGTAGTTGCACTGGATGCAAGAGAGTTAAGAATTAAGTTTCCTCTTGCAGTTTCTTTGACTGATTTTTCCATTTCACGTGACATCATGCTGTAATGTGAGATTTGTCCATTACACCTGAGTAAATAAAGCTGAGACAAAATGTTACCCATATTTGTTAGTTTATCTGTTTCTTTGAGTCGAATTCCTTTCACTGTAAGGCTGGCTTGGAACAGTAAGAAAATGACCTCATGCTACTGATAGTAAGACATGATTGTGGCTATGAAAGAATTAGAGCCTTGTAACATGTAAGAATTTCCATTAGCTAATAGGTACTTCTTTTTTTGTGGTCCAAGAAAGCTAAGGCCAGCAGTCCTGAGCACAGAAGGCTGAACAAAGCTGGTACAAGTCCACAGGTCTGCATCTGATTCCATTTTTGATGTGAAATTCTTCTGAAATAAATCCTTTTTCCATTACACAAGCTTTACTGTTATGAAAAGAAGTAGACAGGGTTACAAAAATATTTGTCAGGACAGCTCAGTTTGCTATGTATACAATCCAGAATATAGATGCAACAAATAAATACCATCAGTGAACAACAGCCAAGACTCCTTCCGCTTTTCTCTATCTCAGTGGCAAGGCAAGTCATGTATGAACTCATATTGCCTATTTCATTTATTACCCTAGGCTGACCCATATTCTGCTTTACAAGCTTTCCTAAATTTTTTTTTACCTTAAAATGTTTTATGTTTTTTGCCCCTGCTGCACTTTTTGGAAAGTCATTCCAGGATATAATTCCTTACTGTTTTGGGGTGTTTTTTTTTTTTTTTTTCTTCTGCCTTCCAGTCTAAAGTTAGTCATGACCACTTTGATCTTATTCTAGCATTATCCTCTAACTTAGATATTCCTTTTTGTTTCTTGTTCTTTACTCACCCAGTGTGTTTCAAAGAACCATTGTATTGACTTTCAGACATTGTTTTCCTAGGTTAAATAGGTCTGGGAGCTTCTGAAGTCTTGTGGACAGAGCCAGAACAACAGTGTCTAAGAGACACTGTTTTTCTTCTGCTGTATGTTAAAGAAGTGGTATCAGAGGACTGAACTTCATATTGGAGTCACATGGCTAATAGGCTAAATAAGATCAAATCTATACCAGTTCTTCATTATCCCCAAGGATCCTCCAGTTATGCATTAAAGAAATTTCACCCACGATCGCTAACCCTTTGTTTTATAATTCTATTCAGGACTTGATGTTATTTCATTGATTTGTTCTCTTGTGAAAATCAGGTGTCATTACCTTTAGTGTCATTTATAGTGGCAGATGGCAGACATCCCCATTTACAATCCATATCCTAACAGAGTAGTTTAACCATTAGGTCCTATGTGGACATAAAAGATGGTGGTACCTCTGTCTCGGGTGTTTGTATGATGCTACATCCTCTCTCTTACTGCAGTGACCCCCAGCCCCCTCCCTTGCTATGGCTGAAGGATCTTAAACCTGAGATACAACTCTTCTGCTCTTGCACCTGAGACCAAACAATTCATTTAGCTGTAAGTCAGTCTTAACATTTCATTCATTGCTCTAAAGCTTCTGGGGAGCTGAGTGCATCTCTGAGTGCTCAGGAATTCTTTGTGTCCTGGGAGATACCGTTTCAATGAATGCCTTTGCAAGGCTCAGAACGAGTTCAACATGCAGGCTGTGGTTACATTTCAAGCTCGAAGCAGCACACAAGCAGGAAAATAGGATTTTGATACTACCAGCAAAAAGAAGATCCCTGAATTCCTAATTTGTGTGAATTCTTAACAGTCTTCTTTCCTATTGCTACCTTGTCTCTTCTCCTCTCCTTCCCCCTACCCCCCTTCCAGCCCCTCCTCCCCTTCCTTACACAGTAGCCTGGATGCGATGCCGTCCATCGGGCAGAATTATTTATGAGAGTTCTGCAAATGTAGATGTACTGTTTCCAGCTAATAGAACTCAAATCACTTGCACTGCACCATTAGAGAGGAAACCTACCCAAGTAAATTATATACAGGCCGTAAATGGAAGCAGTTGTAGTGTTTTTATGACTCTATAAAACTCTGGAACTTTATTGCTATTGAACAGACATGTAATCTGATTCTTAAAGCTGAATATTAGGAACCAATAGGGTCCAAAACCTGCATTTACCTTTAGACCTATTGCCATGCTGGTCATACCATGGAAATTGTTTTTCACTGGCAGGTTTGGAGAACCACTAATAAATCCAAGGCTACTTTCTAGAAGATGTCCCAGCTGGCCCAAATGTAGGGCAATATCAAAATTCAGTGGAGCAAAGAAGTGGCTCCAGTTTAGTACTCTCTTTGTCTATAAAGAAATCCTGTGAGGACTTCAATAAAGAGCTGAAAAGCAAAGATGTTTTGAACTTCTTAAATTCAGTGTTCGGCAGCCTGCTGCCTGTGGAGAAATGGAAGTGTAGCGTTTTCTGTTTCATGAAAAACACACGGACAAAACATTGCATAAACAAACAAACCCAGGCCAAGATGGAATGTTTAAAGTTGGGGTTGGTGACCTGATTTGCAAGTATTTGTAAGCCATTGGCAGTACCACTGATGCTTCCACGGGTTGGTGAGGTTCCTCTGAACAAAAACGTACGCACAGCTGTGCACTGAGCTGAGCTATGCCCTGCGGGGATTAGCGGGACATCACTTCTGTGGAGGCAGGACAGTGTGTGTGATCAAAGCTCTGATTCATGACTTCTCTTTTTGTCATGCCTCAGCCCCTTATTGTTATTTTTACTTGCACCATTTTCGTTTGAAGACAGCCTGCCCTTTCAGTGGGGTCACTGAGCATGAAAATGTTTGAACTGCTCAAGATCTATTGCTCAAGATCTATGTTCTTTCTCTCTTTTTCAGCAATATTCAGGGCCTGTGACACTTTGGTTTTGTTCTCACAGCCTACAGTTTCCTGCCAGCAATGACATCTGTCTGGGAGCAAAGGGAGCATGGACAGCTCTCAGGGAGCACTTCTGAAAAGTTCGAGGAGGACCTCTGGGTTGCAGAGAGTCCTGTACCCATCTGACTGACCCTTTCTTTGTGACTGGGAGATTTTACTCCTCTGGTGCCCCACTGCTCTGGAACAAGCATGCCTTGCCTTTGCAGCTTGTTTTGGCAGGACAAAAGCACATCAAGGCAGGGAATGAGAAGCTTTTTCACTATACATAATCTTAAACCCTTGGTAGGGAAGGATGGAGAAAAGAAAGGGTAGGGACAACCCCTGGTTAGAGTACCTGCACTTCTCTAGTGTCTAGGATGGAGGAAGGATCAGAACATCTAAGCCCTTCACTTTCTTAGTTACTTTGCTCGGTTTTGAAGGGCAGGGATGGCTTGAATTTGGTCTTTGGATCACAGGCTTATTCTGCACCCCTTCCAGCTGCAGCCTGGGTGGGTGGTGAATATTCAGCAAAGCTGAAGGTCTGCTGTGATGTGGTCCTCTATGTAAAGTGTGCTGGAGTGATGATGGGAGTGCACAAAGTGATATGGAGGGCCTGTAGCTGTTGCACCCTTGTGCTACAAATGAAGTGCAGTGAACCCCCTTGAGGCTCGAGACTATAGGTTGGTCTAAAACACATCAGTCTAGACATAGATAAAAGCAAGTGTCATTTTTTTCTGCTTCCTTCGGAGAAAAAGAAGTCTGTTCCTGCTTAAATGCTCTGATGGATAAGATGCAGAGGAAACTTCAAGTATTTTGGGGATATTTTTATAAAACTGTGGTAGTTCCTTGCATTCAGTGAGAGCAACAGTTAGACTCATGAAGGCCACTTAACTATGTCTGCCATTACAAGTGTCTTGAAGACCCTTTCAAGCACCCTGCAGAGCCAGCACTGTGACTGGACACTGGCAACAGCATCTGGAGAGTTAAAAATTTCTCCCGAGATAAGAAATTTCCAACTCGCCAGTAGTGACAGCGCTGTGCTCCTTCACCCTCTGCACCCAGCTGCGGACCATGTAAAGGTGATTCAAACTGCACGTCCAGCTGGAGGTGGACAGCAGCTGGAGGAGGTGGGTGCTGCAGTTGCCTTGCACATGGCTGGTTCTACCTTGCAACTCCCAGTCACGGTTTCAGAGTCTATAGATAATTTCCTTACTGAAGAACCAGTTTAATTTTAGGAAGATGGGGCTTTTTTTTATGTTTCCAGCATGTTATGAAATGCACGTGGTGGCAGCTGTTACACCTAATGAAACCCACAGCAGGGAAGAAAGCAAAGTATCACCTACAAAAAGAAGAAGTGGGGACCATGGACAGATGCAGCTGCGAATGCTGGATTTCCAGACAATACAGCCTTTTTTTATCATTTCACTGTGGGGAAGATGTGAGAGGACTGGGATGAATGAGGCCATGTGACTCCTAATTATGAGAGAGATTTTTTAGTGAAGCAGATCTTTCCCTAAGGAAATACTCCAAATAGCAAGGACAGATGAACTGTCCTTGCACGGGATAAACAGCAAAGAGACAGTGGCAACCCAGGGTCCCTAAGTACACCCACTACAGCAGAACCATGATAAAGGCTCAGACTAAAGGGGTGCAGGAAATAAAGTCCCAGATGGATCAGGGGAAAGGCAATCAGGATGGTTCACTTACCTCTGTGTGGAAAGCGATAAATACAAAAGGTAGAAAGAACTCTCTTGAAAGTAGGACAAGTGGAAGGAAGAGCTGTAAATGGTCTGGATGTGGAGCTGCCCACAACCTTCATAAAGAATGAAACCCATCAATGCAGGCAGGGACTGAAGGTGTCCAGAGATGTCCGGCGAAGAATCCACAGTGTGAATTCAGCTGATCCAGTCTGTCAGGATGCCTGCAGTAGAGAAGGCATCTGCCAGACGTTTGCTTTCTCATCCCTAAAATCTGTCACCAGCTCTGTTAGCACCGGGTTGCTGAACACATGGAAGTACAAACTCAGTAATACTGATAAGCAGCAATGTTAGACTGGAGAAAGGCAGCCCTCTGCAAGGACAGTCTGAACACCACTGGACATAGCTGGGCCACTGAGGAGGAAGCTGTGAAAGAGGTGGTGTTATCACCCAGGGAGGGTAGGAGCTGGGCACTCAGCAGGGCATGGAGGAGCAGGGCAGTGCAGCACTGCAGTGCTGTGGCATTCCTCACATAAACTGGGAGGGACAGCAGTGTTGTGGGATTTGGGCAGCTTGAAGACAGAGTGTAAAGCTAAATTCTGCAGATAGATGTTAGATACAGACCCTGATGCAGACTACGAGACAGCTGGGACACGCCACTCCATTAGCACTGGTGGAGGAGGGACTGGCCAGTCTTCGATCAGAGTCGGTGTCATGGCTCTGGGAATTGTGCAGAGCGGGCAGCAGCCAAACAGCAGTCAGAACACATCAGGTGAACTGGGGGTCTCAACCTTTAAGAGACATGCTCTTCATTTGCTGTGCCTGAGGACCTGTGTCTAGGTGAAGAAAGATCACAGGCTCTCTTCTCAAGGGCATGTTCAGAAACAGGGGGAAGGATGAGTTGTCCTGTCAGATGAGGATTTGTCCATGTGTACCAGGAGATAACAGCAAGTGGAAGTGTCTGATACAGATGCTGGCAGCAGTGTTGGTGCATGGATTAGGCTGGTGAAGTCATGCCTGCAGTGGTGGAAGGACAGGGTCTGTGCATAGCAGGCTGTCAGAGTTGGCTGGAGTGGGATGGATCCCTCCCATGTGGGGTTCCCACAGGTGGATAGGGAGAAGGAAAAGACCACAGGTACTTCTGCAAGAGTCCTGATGCATGAGTGTTTGTGTGCATGGAGGCAAGCATAGCAGGAAGATGTCTTTGGATGTTGGTAGCCATAGTTTGGCTGCCTGGAGAGGAGTGGGACTGTCCCAGGGTGGTCTCATGGGCTGGCAGCATTGTGGGAGGAAAGGCCCCTGGGTAGGAGATGCTTTGAAACCAGGAATGGAGACAACAGACAGACCAGTCCATATCAAATTTCTCCTCACACCTGGGAGGGTGGTGTACCACTCACTTTCCCTTGGCCATTCTCTCTGCATACTTGTCTGAAAGAGGTGATGGTGCAGGACAGCCTGCAGTGTTCTTTACCACTGTACCTTGAGGAGATAGCTATGCCAATCTGTCCCATTCTGTGACAGTCTCAAGGGGTTGGAGGATGGCATCTCATGGTGCCACTTGGCCGATGATGCGGTTTTTATGCTGATCTTTGGCAAAGAGATCCAGGACAGAAGGCTAGAAAGTGATGAGGAGAATCATGGTGACTGTCTGTGGGATACATGCAGGTGGACAATGGATCAGAGAAGTGCCCAACATGCCATCATGTAACTGGAATGGTTCACACACAGGGTCACACACACAGGGTGTCAGGGGTTGGAAGGGACCTTGGAGATCTTCGAGTCCAACCCCCCTGCCAGAGCAGGATCATGCAATCCAGCACAGGTCACACAGGAGCAGCCAGGCAGGGTTTGAAAATCTCCAGAGAAGGAGACTCCACAACCTCTCTGGGGAGCCCCTTACAGTGCTCTGTGACCCTTACAGTAAAGAAGATCTTCCTCATGTTAAGATGGAACCTCTTGTGCTCCAGCTTACGTCCATTCCCCCTTGTCCTGTCACAGGGCACGAGTGAGAAAAGGCTGTCCCTTTCCTCCTGACACTCAGCCCTCAGATATTTATAAACATCTACCAAATCCCCTCTTAGTCTTCTCCTCTCCAGACTAAAGAGCCCCAGGTGCCTCAGCCTTTCCTCATAAGGCAGCTGTCCCAGTCCCTTCAGCATCCTTGTAGCCTCCATTGGACTCTCTCGAGCAGATCCCTATCTCTCTTAAGAGAGACCATCTTAATGGTTCATCCTGGTATTCACCTCCTGGAAGGCAGCAGGTAGTACCAGCTGGGGCAAGAGTGAAATCCTTCTGTAAAATTGAAATGGTGCCTCGTAGGGAACTTTGCCTCAGTCTCACTGAAGATCAGAGGGTCCTGATGCTGTGTTCCACCGAGAATGGGTTGTAGGCTTGCCAGGTATTTTAGTACCTTGGAAAATCACTCGTGTAGCCAGAACATATTTTTCTTGACTACAGGATCCATTTCAAGTCCTTGATGAAGAGCTCTCTTGGTATTGATGGGCTGTGTTAGCACTTGTGTTAGAGGGAGAGATGATTAAGTGCAGCGCTCATTAAAGGAGCCTCTCTGTTGATTGTTAAAACTCCACTGCAAGGCCAGGGAGTAGTGTTGTCAAGCATTTCCTGATAGCCTTGGGGATCAATAACATCCCAACCCTAAAGCTCCCAGGAGAAAATCAAGCCATCCTTTCCTGGATGGACCCAAAACTACCAATTTCACTCCAGCTGTCTGCAAGAAGCTTTCAGCACTACTAAGGCTGAGGAGTGCTCTTCTTCTCCAGAAGAAATTAGAAACACAGAAACATAGAAATGTCTGGGTTGGAAGGGACCTCTAGAGGTCATCTGGTCCAACCCCCCCTGCTGAGAGCACGGCCATCCTCAACTAGAGCAGGGTGCTCAGAGCTCTCTCAAGCCCCACCTTGAATGTCTCCAGGGATGGGGCCTCAACCACCTCCCTGGGCAACCTGTTCCAGTGTTCTACCACTCTCATGGTAAAAAGCTTCCTCCTTATTTCTCATCTAAATCCACTCCCTTCTAATTTAAAACCATTGCCCCTCGTCCTTTCCCTCCAGGCATTTGTAAACAGGCCCTCTCCAGGCTTTTATCAGCTCCCTTCAGGTACTGAAATTCTCCTCATGCTCCTTCTGGACTTGCATTCCCTTGGATCTCCTCAGCCCACAATAGCTAGGGACAATGGAGAGGATGTCAGGGGACAGAAGAGGTTTTCCTCCATCCTCTACAGGACCTGGGCACAAAGCCTTGACTGTAAGTGTGAAGGATGTAGACTGCATCAGAGCCTAAACACTGGGAGGTGGTGAAGGAGCTCAGGGTGTGTCTGTGCCCCGTGAACTAGGCTCCACTTGCTGAGGAAACGACCAGAGCAGAGAGCACTACACTGGTGTTATTTTAGCTTCCATGGGGTATATGATTTAACTGCCAAAACGTCTGCTTTCAAGGTGAGCACTGCATCATACAATTAGAGCACTCCTTACACGGTTTAACCATCAGCCAGCTGACAAAACAGTCATCAGCAGGGAATAATCATGTAATGATGCTCTTTCTAGGGGGTCCTGTTCCTTACCAGTTGGTCTTATTCAACACTGATTTAGGAAGAGAAATTGCTGTTAAGAAATTGAGAATTAGCACAAGGGTTGGAATAATAGTATATAATGAGGATGGCAGATCACAGGTAGAGAGCAGCTGGATTTGATGTGATGGTTAGATGGAAAGCACGAATATAAAAACAAGGGAGGCATAGAATGCTTCTTAGAAGAGGTGCTACAATATACAGGATCATCAAGATGGCTTTACTGAGGCGGTCTTTCCATCTGCCACCCAGACCAACAGTGGAAGAAGAGGAGGTGTCTCACTGGGACAGTCTGTGACCCACTGCTGTACCTGCTAGGGGTGTCAGAGCCTGGAGGAAGCCTGCTTTCCAGCTCCTGGAGCTCCGTGTTTCCAACCTGAGATCTCCCAGATTCTCAGGGTCCCAAACTCACCCCAAATTGCAGGTATGGAAAGATTTTTATTTTTTTTTTCCTGTCTGAACCATTTCCAGAGGAACATTATTCCTCCACTCATAGGAGTTATCCGTCATCTCTCAGCACGAGCCAAGCTAAATGAACCAAATTTATCCTAGCGAGGATTTCAGTTCTTGATTACAAAATTGGAAACACAGTGGGAGTCCTCTGATGCAGTGCTGGTGGCCTAAAATGTAGTCAGGCTGTCTCTGTTTGGGCTCCTTTACTGTCTGCAGAGGGAGAAGAAACCCTCCAGAAAGCACCCTGCCCAACCTTAGGCACCAATCTTAAGGTAGCATGGGCTGCTGTGGAAACACTTCTCTCTCCACTGACTATACAGAGGGAACCTAGACAGCTCAAATGAGACGTAGCTTTTTGGTAGTGAAAATGAATCCAGTTTAAATGGTGAAATCAATCTCGCTCAAAACTGGAGAGGTGAAATGGGGTGTGAGTTTGTTCACTCACGGCTGCTGGAGCAAATGATTTAGATGGGGATGGAGTGATCTCCGAGCCCTGGCCTCCTACCAGGCTCTGTCTTTCCCTGTGCCTCTGGTTGAGACGGAGTCATTCACCTTTCAGCTCTCTCCCCCTTTGCCAATATTTTATCAAATAGGGCTTTAATACTGCACGCTCCTCCACCCTCTGCTCTCTCGGTTCTAGGGCTTCCTCCTCTTTTCTTGCTTCATGGAGCTTCATGTGACACAAACATGGCAAATGAGTGCTATCCTCTTCCCGGTCCTTTGTGGATTTGGTGTTTTCACTCTGCTGCCCTTTTGCATTAACCAGTCCTTCCTGAGACTCAAAACATTTCCATAGCTGTTAAAAAACTTTGTGTATCGCACGGTGTAAAAAGCATAAACTGCTCATTATCTTTTCTGCAGAAGGCTACACATGGAGTAATATTCCTGTTAGGGGTAGCGCAGTGGATCCGACAGGCTGGGAGAGGTGATGCTGCTGCAGCTTTATGCTCCAGCTCCAACCAGCAGCAGGGCTTGGCATGGACTCCTGGTGAGTACACGCACATGCACACACATATAGCACGTAGTATATATATATATACACACACACACATATAAACATATGCCCCTGATCCTGGCCTCACCAGTTGCTGGCATCTGGACATATGAGACCTTGAGACCACAAGTGGACTCCAGTGCTGGTAGACACACTCTCCGCGCCCCCCCCCCCCCCCCCCCGCCCCCACAACCCCCCCCCCCCCCCCCCCCATACCCCCCCCCCCCCCCCACACTCCCCCCCCCACCCCCCCCCCCCTTCCCCCCCCACAGTCCCCCCCCCCCCTCCCCCCCGAGTCCCACCACCTTCTCCCCCCAGAGTCCCACCACCTTCTCCTCCCA
>JANHGN010026576.1:71863-94930 GCA_024605025.1 Megaceryle maxima | reverse complement strand
AAATAAAGTCCCTCACCCAGGAAAACAGTTAGAAATGGCATTTAATACAATGACAGGACAGACTGCGCTGATCAGGTGCAGGACATGGCCAGACAAACATACAAACCATCCACCCACTTACACATGACCGGCCTTTTTTATCCCCATATTCCCCTATTTCCCCAGAGCTGTTCCTCCCAAAGCCGCTTAGATATCTCCTTTCCCAAATCACCCCATAATAAGTTGTCTGCCCAAAAGCCCAAATGCTCTTCCCCTGCATACCTTGGTGTGTCCCACACCCCCAGGCAGCAACCTCCTCATTCCCAGAGGGGCTCTGGCATTGACCCATCGTGGTGGGTTTCACTCCTGGACCACAGAGCTGAGGCTGTCCTGGGGCAGCCCTGGGAAGGGCCCAGAGCTGGTGTCCCTTCGCCTGAGTCCATAATTTGGGTTCCTCTCTGCCTCTCCCCCTGTTCTCTGGACTTTGGTGACCTTTTGATAGGCTGGTAGCTCCTGTGACAGCCTGGGAGCAGCTGGGACAGGGTGTTATTTGGGGTGCCCCACCAGCCCTTTGTCCCCACCCCTTTGTCTCTGCCCCTTTGTGGGGGTGCAGATGATTTTTTATCACCTAAGCCAACAATTAACACAAAGTATAATCTTGGCATCAAAGTACATTTTCCCTTCCACCCTCAGCTACCTTCTGTCAGTTTTGGAGTCCCTGGCATTGTAGATACAGTTTCTGGTTTTTAATGATACTCTTTTTAACTGGTACAGCCCCCTTTACCCTGCTGTAAAAGTTAATTTTTTTTCCCTTTGCTCCTCACAGAATCATGCATCCATCCTGCCCAAGTCTCTCATCAAACACCTTAAAACACGTTTTGTGTTGGTTGTGACCTTCTTAACCTTTAATTCCTCCTTTAAAATCTTTTTACCTTGTTTCCAGCTCAGGTAGAGTTGTGAGAGATGGTGGGGAGGGTGGAAGCCTGTCCTCCGTGCCCTTTGAATTCACTTTCCTCTTCTGCAGAAGGACCGTGGAGGTACAGCTGATCTGGTAGGGCTTCTTATGGGAGTCGTTATTGTTGCTCAGCTAGAAATGATGAGGAAGCTGAAGCAATTCATGTGTGAGGAGGCAATCTATTTTTATACAGAAATATCTATTACTGTGTGCTTAAACTAACCTCCTATCATTTATGTTCTCTTAAGTGAAGCAGATCAGTACTGGGAGAAAGAGGTGGTCAAAAATGCTGGAAGGTTTGAGGTCTGAAATGGCAAATCTTGTTCTTGCTGGAGATTTCTGAAATGAGTCTGTGCAGAGCAGGGTCTGGGAAATGAAGCGGGGCTGGTACAAGCAGCTCAGTGCAGCCATTTCACTCTGGTACTTGCATGGAAACCTGACAGGCTTCAAGACTGCTCAGCATCCTGCAGCTCATCCCAGGGAGGGCACTTGGAAAGCATCTCCCCAGCGTCAGGTCTGGAGGGCACCCATGGGGAAGGGCACAGTGTCAGGGGGGCACAGCCAGCAGTGTGTCATGTGTCTAGCAATGTCCATTGCCTGGGGGCTTTTCTGACTGACAGAGGGTCCAGGAGCCAGAAATCTGCCCTGTCCATATGTCTGTCACTAGCAGGCTGGTCCTCTACAGCTACAGAGCCCAGGGGTGTTTACCTGTGACACTTTAACTGCTGCTCTCCCCCTCTGCCCACACCCGTCCTCTCCTTTCTACTTGTACTAACTTTTCACCTTTGCCTACTTCTTACTTGACCTTGCTTCTTCCTTTTATTTCTGCAATAGTTTATGTTAAATGTTAGTAATTCCAAGTGGCAAGCACTCTCTGGCCCATATCCAAGAAATTCCTGCTGATTTAAAATCTCAGGGCAAAGCCGTGCTGGGGATATCAAGTGGTGATCTGATCCCATCTCTAACAATTCCACAACCTGGTACATTCACACAAATTTACCATCACCTCTTTTCCACATCATCTGGGTGAAATGTAAACGCCCCAGCATATAATAATGTAACCACCTGAATTATGTGTTTAATAGGAAACATGCAGCCAGGAGACAAAAAGCAAGCATCGAATCTATAAATTATTAAATCTTAAAAGGGAACAAGACATCTTTGGCCAGAAATAAGCAAAACGCCTTCTTATAAGCTTTCTGCTGAAATCTCCTGGTGTGCTCACAACTCACTGACACCCTGCCTTGAATTGTTGCTTCAATTCCTGTTTTGGTTGTCACCACTCTCAATTATTTTAAAATAGGACCTAAAATAGATTTATATTTCTCAGATTTTATTAGACAGTAAAAAAGAGAAGTCTGAGCTGCAGCAGTTAAATAATTTATTACCTTTGCTAGAGGGGCAAGAAGACCTAAAACAAAAATAAAATACATGTATTGGAAAGAAAGGTTTTGGATCTTATTGTTTTTTTTCCTGCCCACCGGTTTTGCTGGGTGCAATTTGAAGATATATATTCAATAGAGAAGTTTCTTCCCTATCACACAGCTACTTATTATCATCAGATTCTAACCAGCAATTCATAAAAGACCCATCTCGATGGAGTTGATCTCTGCTTCGATTTCATGGTGATAAAGCTGAGCTGGGAAGCAGGTGGCGGGTGTACTCCTCGCATGAAGAGGTATTTATTGTAGGTAGTGTACTTAAGCATTAAGCAGTGATGTTTCTTTTTCATTCAACTTTGAAAATCAATATGTTGCCCTACAGTTCCTCCAATACTATCGTTAGCTATCCCTCCAAAAAGGCACAGTTCAACAGCCTCTACGCATTGCTTTGCTTTAGCGGGTCGGAATCTGTCCTGTCTGCCCTAGTCTCTCATCGCTGATCCACGGAGGTTTTCAGTGAGATGCTGAATTGTTTTGGACATCTGCAAGAGGCTCATTGCTGCTCCAAGTGTCAGGGGAACTCTTCAACCCGGCCCAATATTCCTCCAGGGGCTGAACTCCCAAATATAATATCAAGTTTAGCACCTGACTGATACTATTTGAAGATATTTTCTTTTCAGTGCCCAGAAATGCCAGTGCCAACCTCCAGCCTGCAGATACCCACACAGGAGCTTTATCACTGCTGTAGCTGTGAGGACACAAATACCACAGAGCAGACACAGATCTACCTGGTGACTTATTCTGCCAGACATGGTGGAAACCACCACATGGAATAAATGTCTATAATAACCAAATGTTCAAAAGCATGCCACAAACCCACATCTTTCCTGTCCGTAGGACTTAGTGGCTGATTTAATTCTCAAGCAGGAATAATTAATTCCTCCTAAATACATATTCTATCTCTCATTCTTGTTAAGACCTCTCCTGTTCTGTCTCCTCTTGATGAGTTCCCATTCTTTGACATGTCTTATAGCAATGAGTTCCACAGTTAATTATCTATTGTGGAAACCAATTACAATAAAACAAACAAAAACCAGTCCCTGCTCCTGCCCCGTCTTCTTCATTAGTCTTCAATCTGATGTGTGTCAATAAAGTATAATTCTGTACAAGCTGGAGTCAAGATTCTGAGTACACCCAATTGTCCTCCAGTTTGCTTAATGTGATGCTCCCCACATTTCATCTCCTTTCAGACACATCATGAAAATCTTGTTGCTGTTTTCCAAGTCTCTAATCATTATGTTAGCTGTTCCTGCAGCCTCTTCTATTCTTACCCTGTCTTTTATAAGTTCACTTTCAAGCAGAGTTCAAGATAAGGTCGCCCAGCTTGTAGATGCTTTGTCATTGTTAATGTGTTATTTTCTTTTGGTTGTTGTTGTGTTTTGTTTTGTCTTGGTTTGGTTTTTTTTGCCACAACTTCCTATGACACTAAAAAAATTGCAGAGATCATAGGATACAAGACTTAAAGGGGCCTCGGGAGATCGTTTAATCTACCACTTGAACTGAAGCACAGCCAGGGATCACCCCTTAATAGATGTTTTAAAATGGTTCTCTCCTGCATTTGTGCCAGTGTAATTGTCCCTAGCCTGCCCTGTACTTCTCTCTCTTGTTGGGCAGGGGGCTCTTTCTTATTATAGTGCTGGAATCTTTTTTTATGCAAATTCAGTTGCTCATTTTTTCTCTTTCACCCTATACAAGATGGAGAACATGTTGCTATTGCTCTCTTTGAAATGATATTTAAGTGGTGGGGGACTGCTATGTCTTCCCCCACTTCCCCTCTTTTCTAGAAGATAAAATTTACCAGTTCCTCCTATTTACCAGCTTCTCCTCATGGAATCTCTTTTTTTTTTTTTTTTTTTTTTTTTTTTCTGGGTTCCTACAAGCTACCAGCACAACTATTAAAGTCCATTGGCAGGAAAAACCACAGCACTGAGCTGATGACCTCCTGTCTCTTAATGGCTCCTACATTCCACAACCAGGTTTCAGCTGCTGGCTGATGTTTTTCTGCTTGTGGACCTCATAACTGTCTTCCAACACCAGAAGGGAACCTCCAGGAAGGGTCTCTTCGTAAGAGTGTCCAGTGACAGGACGAGGAGAAATGGTTTTAAATGGAGAGAAAATAGGCTGAGATTGGGTCTCGGGAAAAAGTTCTTCAGCAGGAGGGAGGTGAGAGTCTGGCATCGCTTGCCCAGAGGGGTCCCTGGAGGTGCTCAAGGCCAGGCCGGAGCTGGCCTTGAGCAATCCTGTCTAGTTGAGAGGTGTCCTTGCCCAGGGCGGGGAGGTTGGATGAGATGATCTCTGAGTTCCCTTCCAGCCTAAGCCGTTCTATGATTCTATGACATGATTGTTTTCTGCAAAGACCTTCCTTGCTCCACCATCTCACACCACACTTGTGGCAGGCCCTGGCTGGGAGCTCTGGATGTGCGGCGTTGCTGCTCACAAGCTACTCCTCCATATTGTATTTCTGCATCTGATTTCTCCTTCGTCAAAATGTATGTGCAGCAGGCTTGGCTCCAGCAATGGAGTTTCTGCTTCCATGTTCCTGGCAGCTCACTTGTTTCTCCCTACTGCAGATTGCTTCCCCCACAGATATACTGGTACGGCTGCTCGTGGGGCTGGGCTGTGAACCGGAGCAGAGAGCTGAATCAGGTTAGACATAACACTTTATAAATAAAGAAGAGGTATTTTTATTCTGAGTTGTCTCAGGGAGCTGTTTTGCAATGCAGCCCCACAAACAGTTGATCATCACACCTAAAAGGGCAACAAACTTAGACTGAGGCAGAAACGAGCAGATTGGAGGTGGGGAGAGGGATAGAAAATTCTCAAACCAACTCTGATGGCAAGGGCAACCTCACCTGCCTAAATCCCGGACTGAGCTGTTTGCATGTGTCTCAGTTGTCTTTGATTGCATGTATTTTGGGTCATGCCTTCAATTCATCAAGATCATGTTCAGATCTGATCCCATCCACCGGAGTACTTAGAAATCTTCTCAGTGTTTGTGTCTCAGAACCCCCTCAGTCCAATTCCTGTCTGTTATCTCCCTTCTGAACTAGTAGGAGAGGCTGTGAGTGAACTCTATGGAAAGCTGAGAACATGCCAGAGGTTATGGCACTAAAAAGAGTTGTGCAATTCATATTTTTAAACTGTAAAATGTTTGGCATATTTACAAAGCTCACAAGGTGTTAAGGTTACCAATCACCTGCCAAAGCAGTCAGGGAACGCTTTATACTGAAATGTAAGGGCTTCCCACCAAGAACATGGGTAGAGGTGGTACCCTGATGTGACAGAGATGCCCTCAGAACATGTAGGATGCAGGGGCTGAGGCAACTCCACCACTGGAGGCCTGGAAGAAACAGGTCAGCTATGGCTTTTCCTGCTGTGGGAAGGATGCGCACACAGAGACTCCAGCTCCTGCCCAGGCCTATTTTTCTAGGGAATACATTTGCTTAAGAGTAGAGGAAGAAAATCTGATGGGATATCTAAGGAGGGGGAAGAGAGTGTTATCACTGAGGCAGGCCAGCTGGAGACTATTGCCACATACCAGCTCCCTACAGAGTTAAACTCCACTGTTCATTCTAAGTGAGCTGCATGGGGGAAAATAGACATTTCCCTTTGTAGCTCAATACAAATTCAATTGTGGTTTGTGGTTTTTATTTCACTAGTCATCTTTTCTGTTTCCAAACCTGGTAAATATTCCTCTGAACCTTCCCAACATTCGATACATTTACTGCATTAGAGGCTGATCCCTATCAGACTGGTGGCACTGGTACTGATGAAGCAGTAGCCTGGAGTACTGCAAAAGGCACGGTGACTCCAAAGAGCTTGCCATGAGCTACCTCGTGGCTCAGAGAGCTACAGGGTGAGGAGGTGGGGCTTGACAATCTGTACCAGGTCAGTACAAGGTCTGGGTTGATAATTGCCTTTTTGGCAATTGGGGAGGGCACGAGCACAAATCAGCTCTGTTTCCAAGGAATAGGCACCAGGGGTCCATCTCACTTGTCAAGAGCCTGAGCTGCCAGAATATGTTCTGTAAATTTTACTGTATTCCACCATAAAAGCTGTAAAAGAAAATACTGCCAGTGTGCAGCACAAGAGAGAAGTCTGTTTGAAAAAGCCTCCAAAACAGGCTGAGAACCACCTTGGGCTAGTACCCAAGTAATGTTTTCAGGGCAGTTTATCCACCACAGTAAGTTTCCCTCAGACCATATTTCCCAAGTTTATTTGCACGACTGCTATGTGGGGACTATGTCAAAAGCCTTCCTAAAGCCAAGATATATCACATCTACCACTTTCCAAATCCACTAGACCAGTTATCCTGCCAAGGAAAGGAAATTGGATTGTTTCGACATGAATTGTTTTTGTCAAATCCATGCGGGCTCTTATCTTATTACCTTATTATCCCCCAGGTGCTTATAAACTGCTGCTTATCTGCTTGTTCCAGTATTTTTCCAAGTACTGAGGTTAGACTGACCTGTCTGTATTTCCCCAGGTTCCTCAGTTACTCCTTTTTAATGGCAGATGTTATGCTTACTCCTTTCTAGTCTTCTAGGATGTCACCCTTCCTCTGTGTGCTCTCACAGTTAAAGGCAAATAACTTTGTGACTGCTGAGGATACTCCCCTCAGCACTCTGCTGAATTCCTGTTTTTGTTTTGTTTTGTTTTGTTTTGTGATGTTTTGGTTTTGTTTGTTGGATAATTTGTTTTTTTGTTGTTGTTTTGTTTTTTGTTTTTTCTTTTTTTATTCTCTTAAAATTAATTACATTAATAATTGGTTAAAAAAAAAAAGTGAGGGATGCACTAAACACTTAAGCTTTCTCTGTGTCATCTATTATTTACTCTGTGTGGAATTATCCAAGGATTTATTTTATTTTCCTCATTCTTAAATATTTATTTTCTTGCTATTTTTTTTTGTCCCTTACTAATTATAATTCATTCTCTTCTCTTGCATGCTGACCTTCTGCTAATACATTTTCACATTTAGTTTCCACTCATGATGTGTTTCCTTTTTTGTTTCCAAGTCACTGAAAATTACCCAATGCAGCCACAAGTTTCTCCTATTAGAATTACATTTTTTTCTTCCCCCCTTCTGCATCAAAGGCATTTTTCAGTCCTTTTTTGTAAGTACCCGGTCTCCTTCATTCCTTTTTCGCTTATACTTTTTTCCCATTAAATCATATCTGCCAAATTTCTTGAGTTTACCTCTTTGCAGTTTCCATTCCCAAGTGTCTTTTAAAGGGTTTAAGGAGAATATTAATACACGCTATCATTCTCTGTGGGGAGAACCTAAGTCACCTAAAATGTCAGGAAAGCAGATCGTTTCTTGCCTGCTGCTCACCCGTAGCCCTAAGCCCAGCATCCAGCACCCAACAGGAACAAACAAATACAGATCCTCTCAACCACCCCATGCTGCAACGTGTGCAAGGCAAACTGCAGAATTCTTCTGAGGACATTAGCAGCATGCTGGCAAGACTCTACTGTCAATTGTTTTTATTAGACTGTTTTTATTAAAAACTATTAATGTGTTTGCCATTTAGAAACTGGACACGGTGTGACCTCTGCAAAGAGCACTAGGCTGGACATGACCAAATACTGCATCTGTTTTCACTTCCCAGTCTGGAATGCTTGGAGATCTTGGGAAATTGCCTTTCTTTTCCCTGTACTTTCTTTGCCAAGTGCTTTGCAATTTGCAGATGAGCAGAACGTGACTATGCAAGGCCCATCCCCTTCCCTAACACTGATAGACTTCCTGGCTACTGGGGAATGATTTCTTTTTAACTGTCTGAGGCAATAGCTTCACAAAGCCCTCAGTCTTTACTCCTTGCTTGTAGTACATCATTACTATATATATATATATATATATATGTGTATCAATAGACTTGCCCTACAGCTGCATGAACTGGCCTCCTGCTTGCCAGAGTGCTACCTGGACTCCAGATCTTCATGGTCTTAATCATTTTCTGCCATCAGCCAATATTTGGTTGTCACTTCCAGTCACCCAAGTAGCAAAGCTATTCATTATCTAATACCTACTTAAGATGAAGACAACAAAATCCTGTCTCAAATGGCAGAAGCATTATAATAAATGATCTCTAGTCCTGCCTTCTCAGAGGATCTCCCTTCTGTACGTGCAGCTTGCTCAGGAGAGGGCAGAAGCAGGTGGATTCTTCCAGCATCATGCTTCAGTATTTGCTCTGAGAGTTTTGAGCTCCTCACACAGTGGTGCCCTATCAAGGCTGATCAAGAGCAGTTTTCATGGGGACAACATTTCTAATTCATTACAAGGCACAAGGTCACTTGGCAATCTGAGAGCTTGCGGAAGATGTTGCCACTGGAGAAACCACAGATAAGCAATGAAATCTGATGACTAGATATAGAAAAGCATCATATGTCAGAATATAATTCAGTTCCCCAGAATGAGAGTTCCTCTGCTCCTCTCTACAACTACCTGACCCGAGGTTGTAGTGAGCTGGTGGTTGGTCCCTTCTTCCAAGTGACAAGTGACAGGACAAGAGAAAACAGCCTCAAGTTGTGCCAGGAGAGGTCTAGATTGGATATTAGGAAAAATTTCTTCCCCAAAAGGAAGAAATTCTTCCCTGGAATAGGCTTCTTTAGGCAGTGGTGGAGTGCCCATTGCTGGTGGGATTTAAAAGCTGTGTAGATGTGGTGCTGAGGGACATGGTTTATTGGTGGACTTGGCAGTGCTGGGTGGGTTAAACTCAATGATCATAAAGGTCTTTTCTGATCTAAATGATTCTATGAGTCCCTAATTTGAGACCCAGCAGCCTTAACACATCTTCTCTCATGCCCAGTTGATGGCCAAATCTACAATGAAGAGGAGTGTGCTCTGAAGAGCAGCACTGTACATTGGTATTTGTGCTTTTTTTTTTTTTCCTGATATCCTGGACCAATTTTCTGATAGTAGCAAAGGGATCAAAAGAAGGTTCAAACTGCATTGTTGAGCAAATTACAGCCTGTCACTCTTGCAGCAGCTTATGGTTCCTCACAGACCCGCTTTGAAAATCAGATCTTCCTTTTGTTTTCATGGGGGTAAACTGTTGGCATAAAAGCAGGAAGAAAACACACTGAAAGCCTCTGAGGTTGAGTGTGACGTACTTCAGTGGGATCTACACTCCCTGGGGAAAGAAATCTGTGCAAAGAAAAGCAGGGGAAAATCCTGAAAGGGTATCTGCCAGAATAAAAACAGCCAACTTCCCATACAAAATAGGTTCACTCTATGAAAAAAGTGTGTTTGATCTCTGGCTGCAGCTCTTCTGAAATGGGATATGAATACCCCTAGACATCTTTATGATTATATAGGATTAAAATCAAGCCAAACCCCAGACCCAATATGACTCTGGGGTAAAGGAACAGTGGCTGCGTGGGAAGTATAGCTTACCTTTCTTTGGCGTTTATATGAAAGCAGAAGGCACAGCATCCATGTTTAATAAATGTTGAGTAACAAAGGTAGAATGGTTCAGTAATCTGTGAATATTTCACAAAATTATTCCTTGAAAAGTATTTGTATGTGCAAAGTTCGTTAAGTGAATTCGTATGCTGGTTAATGATCTGGCCAAACAAAGAAATAACATTTCATGACCATCCATCTAGAAATGATGAGTGCACATCATGATGAACAGACAGGCAGGAGCAGGGGAGGAAGAAGGGTGAATGTGGCAAATACTAATTCTGAGAAGGACCTTGGAATCCGATGGAAACATACTGAGTGTGAACGTCCAATGCAGAACAAAGGCAGCATCTACCCAGGATCTGGATTTTGTTCTGAAGATACATTTCTATTGCAGAGAGTAATTGGAGAAATAGTTGCTGAAAGCTATACTCCATCTTCTGCACAGGCTGTCTGCACAGCTTAGACACTGGAGCTATTTTTGTATAGGCAGCTTTCAATGACCTCTAGGCTCAAACTCTACAACTTGATGTCGATACGTAATAATATTTCTTGGTTGGGCACATCCAGACAGTAAATGAGATTCTAGTGTTAAAAATCAACTTTCCTCTCATTTTTGTCTCTAGAATAAATAACTGTTAACCCAGTCTCGTAGCCCCTTAAAATAGTCAAAGAGATCAAATATGTACAAAATAGTTTAATATAACAAGCCCTCCTGCAAGGAAGAAAAAAAAACCCAAACAAAAGAATGCAACTCTTGCTGGTGTTGTATTCAGTTTCAGTGAAATGATACAATTTACAATTATTTTCACTCTCCACCTGCAGCAATCTCAGATATTTACTTTGTGTTTGAGTGGTTTTCCTGGAAACAAGGCATGACCATGAGATGCTTCTGCTTAGAGCAGGAGCCACTGCAGATGCAAAAGAGGATAAAAAGAAGAAGAAGAGGGATATGTCTCCAATGTGTCCTTGTAGGCTTCGGTGATTTGCAGCACAGGTACCTTATGGGAAAGGGTGGTATCCTTGTACCTAATGGTTTTAAATACCTTTTTCATCCATGGCTTTGGTGAATTTTTTTTTTTTTTTTTTGAAGATTCACACTGAATTTTAGCTTTTGCACCATTTGTTGATGGAGACTCCATAGCTTATCTTCTGATGGTTTTGAGTCTGCCACCACTATCCCAGCCTAGTGCCACATACTGAAGTGAAGAGACATCTCTTTATTCTCTCCAGTCCACTCCCAAATGTGCATTATTTTCCCCTCACATATTTCTTTCTTTTTTTGTTTTTCTAAATGAAATGATCTGCTGTGCTCCTTATTCCAGACTTCTGATTACACGTTACCTTCTCTACATTTTCCAAAACTGCACTAACCTTTCTGAGGGCTCAGTGTTCAGGATGTAGATACACCAGGGTTTTATACAGTGGCATGACTATGTTTTCAGTCTTGCCCTCTTTTCCTTTCTTAGTATATCCCAGCAGCAATTTCTTTTCTCTCTGATTGAGTTGATATTTCCATAGGACCATCTGTTATAAAACCATAAATCTCTTTTGATCCACTGACTTGAAGAACTCTTTCCTGAGCAGTAATAGCTAACTCAAACCCTGTCATTATGGATGTAAATGTAGAGCTCTCTTCCTTATGTTGCATAATTCTATGTTTACCTATGCCAAATTTCAACTGTCATTTTCTCATCTAGTCGATGTTGGCAGATTTCTCTGCGCTGTTTTGCAGTCAGCCCTCTTTTCAGTCCTGAATCACTTAATGTCGTCAGCACTATCATCTCAATATTCATGGTTGTTTCAGATCATTTACAAGTATCCTGAGCCACTGCTGACCTCCCTCCACTGATATGTTATTTTCCCATCTTTTAAGTAGCTAACTATTTATGTCATTTTATCCCAAGGTTGCTGCATTTCTTCATCTATCTCTGGTGAGGATCCCTCCTGGAAGGGCTGTGGAAATCCAAGGGGAGTGTTAGGAGGTCTTTGTCACTCCCACACTTGTATTTTTCAAAATAAATCCCAATAAGGATACTTTTTTTATCCCAAAGCATACCTTTTTTTTTTTTTTTTCTTTGATGTTTCTCCCACATATCATAATTATCTGTATGACCATTCATCCCATTCTTTAGAGTAGTTCCAGCCAGACTCACGGGTGTGTGCTTTGCTGACCTCTCAAGGAGCACTTCTTAAAAAGTTAGACCATATTTACTGTTTTCCAGTTGTCTGGTACTGAGGCAGCAGAGAAAAGGGGGAAATGGTACCTTACTGTTGAATGCTCAGCTCTTCCATCCTTGATTTCCTCTAGAAGTCTTGGGTTGAAAAAGAAATGAATCCTAGGCTAGAGATGTCAGTTATTTATCTGTGAGCTAAAACCTCAGCCCGAGCCAGTCTTGCCAGATGCCCTGCAGAACCAGTGGAAACATGACATCCATAATATGGCACAATCCACTTTTCTCTCTGGATTATAGGAAACCTGCAGTGACTGGTGTGGTCTCGGACAACTGACCTTTACATCTATAAGTTACAGCAGGTGAATCCCACCCACGGGATCCCGGTTCTCTCCAGGAAGCCAGTCCCTGCTGTGACAATCAGCAAGTCTTGCATTAAACGCTCTGTTTATCCCATGTCATCTGGAGACTGCTCCTACTTCCAGGCTGCTGCAGCATAATTGGCTTTGCCATGGAAGGACAGAGGATCACTCTTTGACTTTACAATATCTGACGCCACTTTTGGCACCCTATTCTACATGACTACTTAATTCCTGGATTAAGAGTTGTTTAAATTATAGTCTTATATAAAATATTGACTCTTCCTGTGCTTAACTGTGCTCCTCTTGTCTGTCATTAAGATAATGAGTATACCATATATGGTGAATATTAGTTTTGCATATGAGGCTTAGTGGTTTAGCATTTGTAATGCAGTGTTTTGTCAGGTATAAACCAGCCTACAGCAACCTTTAATTGAGATGATTTATTTTACTGTCCTTACATGCCCAACATCCCTGTTTGGAGTTGATTGTGGGTGACATTTTTTCCTTTCTTTAAAAAAAGGACTAATCCTAACTGGTTATGTTCTTTGTCCTTTAGTGAGGTGTGGGGTTTGTTGTGTTGGCTGTGGTTTTTTTCTTTTTTCTTTCTTTTTTTTTTTTTTCTACACTTTCATTTATTTCTGTTTTCTCTTTATTTCTAGAGAATCTTGTCCTCCTATATCAATATCTAGTGCTCACAATGTTTTCCAATAAGGGAAGGAAAAAAAAAACCCCAGAATATTATCTTCTTCATGTAACTCACAGACACCTGTGTTAGGAGTGATGTATGATCTGAATGTTATAAGCCTGTGTTTAATAGACAAGTTTTTCTCTTAAACCTATGGCTGTAACTTGGATATCACATTAATGTGCACACCTGGATCTAACAAGATGACATGAGAGTCGTTATATGCAGCTGCCTTTCAGTACTTTGAAGAATTCTTTTTTTTTTCTTTTACTGTGTAGAATATCTATACTCAGTTCTTTTTCAGCTACTCACCATCTGATAACCAGCTTTCTCTTTTTCAGTTAAGTTTACACTTCTAAACAAATCTTGTGCTTTTGATCTTGCAAAATGAAAAGTAGTTCATCTTCACTTTTGTAGTTCACTTGACTGATAAAAACCAAGCTTCTATGAGTCGCTCCCAGTTGTCTCTTCTGTTCTGAAATGCTCCAGCCCTTGATCTACTGAGCTGCTCCCTCTTGCCTCGCAGCACCATTTCTTCCACTCTTCTCCTTCAGGATGCAGTCACCTATTTCAGCATTACATCTGTTTGGTGCTGTGTAGTGTTCCTGGGCAGTGGTTAATGAGGACGCCGAGTCTGAGCTTGTAATTAGGGTAAACAACATGTAATCTAATGAATATTATTGGAAAGATGTAGGGAGGGGACTATCTGCTCATCTCATGAACTGAGTTGTTACATGAACTTACTAGAAGTAGACATTTCCAAGACTCTGAAAAGACTGCTGATATTTATAGCTTCCCTCTCATGCTGCTCGCCTCTTCACAGCTACCTGCAAGCTATACTGGGAGTAAGGGTTAATGAAAGGAGGTACCAGCCTGTGGCTAGAATCCAGCTGCATCCACAAGACCACTTTGCAGAAGAGATTTTGTGATGTGGTTATTACTGTGGAAGACACAGTCCAAAGACCATGGAGATCTGCTCTAGTCTCATGCCTCAGGTCGCAATGGAGGGAATGATGTGGCACATTGGCATGAATGTCTCATTTGTCCTCAGTCCCTCATACATGTGGGTGTTTCACCCCAGAGAGCAGTGTCAGTTTTAATGCTGGTAGAGAGCTCTCTGATTATGATGAATAGTGAAATGTTCCATGGTCTTTCTGGGGAGCCACTGGTGCTCTGACGTGCAAATAGTTAAGACAAGAGTGGTATTTTTAGGCTTGACTGAGCAAAAAGTTACTTGAAGATCATCTGATAAATTAATATTGTGTGTACATATCTGTAAGGGTAGTTGAAAAAGCCACCTGAGTGTTCCTCCCTGTTGGGAGCACAGGCCTGGCATAGTCCTTGTAGCCACCTACATCCTGGCCACCAGTGAGCACGTTGGAGTTAAGAGGAAGGAACCGTGGATGGGACATCCCTGAGTGCCAAACACCAACCTTTGCTAGATCACCTAGAGGAGATTAAGATTTGGTTGTCACTGTGACAAAGTGCAATAGCTGGCAGTTGAATACAGACGATGCGATTATGTGTCCCAATTTTAATGAAATAATATGGAGCCAGGAGGTCTGTCAGCTGTATGGTTTTCAAATGGAGGATCAAACTTCAGTAATTATTTTTTTGACATGATTATGTGGAATATGGTTAAATGATGGAAAAGAGACACTTTCCTGCTCCAGGCTTTAGCTGTTCTTCACCTGGAAAGGGTCTATGGAGGATATTCTCTTCTAGAGAGAACATTCCACCATTTGACACTGTGCCTTAGGGACTCAGTCTGGTCCTCCTTTCCTTTGAGGTGCTCTGAAGAGTGTGTTAGCACAGAAAGAACAGACTGGTACTTGCTGCCCCCAAAGACAATGATCAAGCTAATTGATGTTTAAGGAAATTATTTCCATTTTAGCCACGGAATTAATCTTTGGTTAAGACTACTGAACAAATGGACACAGAAGAGCCTGCGTGGTATTAACAAGATTCTAAATGAAGGAGCCAATTCATTTCATTATTGATAACAAAGTCATCTTCCCCAGAATAGCAAATGAGGTAAGATTGGCAGTTCAAGACACAGCCCTGATTATTGTCTGTGGAATCTATTACATTCTATTATTTCTCCCAGATAAAACTTTAAATCACCCTGCTTAAATGCAGACATTTGGTAGTTACTCCTTCCACAGAACAATTTTATGTTATCTTCCTAACTTTTACATTCTTATTTATTTTTATATTTTGTTTTCATTAATACAGTACAGAATGTTCAAAAATTCTGTAGCTAAATTCTTTAGCTGAGCTTTGGTCTCTAACAAACTGTTGGAAGAACTTAAAGTAATGAGTAAATTATTAAATAACACTAAGCCGATTCATAATTCATCATTATTGATATTTATACCAATGGCTGTTGGAGAGGAAGGAGGTGGAAGAGGATGGCACTGGTCAGCCAATGGGGAAAGCAAAGCAGTGTCCCTGCAGGACTAGGCAGGTGGGAGGAGTGAGCTGGCATGTGCTTTGGGATGACTGCAGCTGCTCTGCTCATGGAAGATTTAGAGGATGTTCCGCCTCACTGGGAGAGAGAAAAATGCAGCATAGATGAAGTTACAGCTGCAGGAAACAGAAGAGAAATTAGAGGGAGTTGAGAAGAGAGTTTATGAGAAGGAACTGGAGTGAGGAGAAAATCCAGGGAAACCAGTAAAGCTGGGAAAAGAAAAATGGGGTGAAGATACTGTAGGAAGACTTGGCAGCTATAACTTGCACTGCTTCAGTAGGGGGCGTCAGGAAACTGGAAGGCCAGTGGTGAACTCTACTGCAAGTGCACCAGGGGGGAAGAGCACACACTTGCAGAGTGGAGAATTGAAGAACAGTGGCAGAGGGTTTAGGTTTTGAGGCAGGACAGGGTGAAAGTGCAGCACTGACAGGCCAAATCTAGCTCCTTGTAATGCTGTATGAACCGTCTTTCTGACGGTAGCTCTCCTGCCAGCGTTACCCTCTTACAGCACCCTGAACAAAGCCTGTGTTGGTTGAGTGACAGCAGCCCATCCCCTCTAGTAACAGCTCCTTCTAAAGTCACAGCAGAAAGGTCTTTTTATTATTGAGGAAACTCGGAGCTCGGCTGGATTACTACATGTCATATGAAAGTCCCAAGCTGCTCACAGGTCTCCTGCACAACTTGCATGAGGCTTTCCTTGCAGCAGACCTCATGTGAGTGCAGTTGTCCAGCTGAGTGCCTCCTTGAAGGTCTCCTCTAATGCCAACACCTCAGTATTTGAGTCCATCCAGCTGACAGAACAGAGGCATGAGATCCGTGGTGCCCTTTCTCCATCAGATCCTTCCATGTTCACCCATGCTTCGGGAGAACAGAATGCATATGGTGTTGTTTCTTATATACTGCCAGACAGGATTTCCGGGGGACTCAATTAAATGGTGATAAAGATTTATATAAAGATACCTTCAGAATACAGGCAGCTCCTTAGCAAGTTTTGGGTTTTGGTTTTGGTTGTGGTTTGTTGTTTGTTTGTTTGTTTTTTAATTAGCAGCTGTTTTGATAAAGTTTTTCTTATTGACAAATCCCCTTTTTGCTTAACCTGATGGTCCACGAGACAGTATGACCCACTTCAACCCATTTAGGCCTTGATCTAATACAAGCACTTTTAGCACTTTCTGCAAATAATTAATCCAATTTGGATTAGAGGGATTATAGATGGTTTTAGTCCTCACTTGATAACCCTTCATTCTTACTTGGCACTTTCAATTTTACTCAGTATTACGAGATACAGGAGGCAAATCAGGGATGTTCAATGTACAGGAGGCAAATCAGAAACATTGTGCTCTTCTCTCACCAAAGGCACCAGCTCCAGTACAGGCCAGTCTGCACTGGGGCAGGGGATCATGGTAAAAAAGGCCAGCAAGGAGCTCTTTTGGGGGCTTTTTGTGTTTTTTTTTTCAAAGCTGGGAAAGCGGCTCACCTGTGTCAGGGGCCAGCAGGTCATGGGTGGGCTGCTGATGTGGGTGGAGCAGCAGCACCAGCGCCTGATCAGAACGAGGTGTGAACCGTGACTGACAGACAGACACTATACAAAGCCTCTGGGAGGGCAGCAACGTGTTGCTGAACTGGAGGTGGACTGGTGGAGCCAGACTCTGCCCTCCCTGCAATGGACATGGGAGCACCACCAGAGAGCACTTGGGATCAAGGGGCCCCCCCGTATCCTGCCCCTCTCAGGTGGAAGGCAGGAGCCTAAATGAGGGGGGTGAGTGGAGGCAAGTTCATGGCTGTGGCAGAAGGCAAGTGCCCACTTTGCCCACCTCACCTCCCCAGATGCCTCTGGGAAATAGAGACAAGGCCCTGCTGGAAGACAGCCAGTCTGATGGGCGTGTGGATGATAGGCAGCCTATACCAGAGGTTTTACCACAATCGGATAGGCCTTCCAGCCCTGTAACTACCTCTTCCACAAGGAACACGAGAAGGGTTCTCGTTGCTGGAGACTTGCTCCTGAAGGGAACAGAGGGCCCAATATGCAGAGCTGACCCCCATCATCAGGAAGTCTGTAGTTTACCTGGAGCCTGAATCAGGGATACCACCAGGAAACTCCCCAACCTGGTGTGGTCATCAGACGATTAACTACTGATCTTCCAGACAGGTGGGGAGGAAGCTGCATCCTGTAGTCTGAGAGGAATGAAAAGAGACTTCAAGGCCTTGGGACAGTTGGTGAAAGTCTGGGACGCAAGTTATTTTCTCTTCCCCCCCTTCCATTTGTGGGTGATGACATGGGACGGAATAGAAGGATCCAGTCCATAAATACCTGTCTCCAAGACTGATGCTACAAGCAGGGCTTTGGGTTCCTTGATCACGACTGGTGATGCAAGACACCAGACCTGATGGTAATGCGTGGTAAAGGCTTGTCTCGCAGGCAGAAAAGGGTTCTAGGACAAGAATTAGCAGGGCTTATTCTTAGGGCTTTAAACTAGATTCGAAGGGGGATGGGGGTCTTCATGAATACCAGAACCCTGCCCCACTGGGTTTGCACCAGTGGTATTCATGAAGACCAGAAGGCCTCCCACCCCCCTAGGGTGCAGTCAGCATGCTCAGCTCACTCCCTGCGATGCCTGTGCACTGATGCACACAGCGTGGGGAACAAGAGGAGTTAGAAGTCTGTGTGCAATCAGGGGGCTATGGTCTGGTGGCAATTACAGAGACATGGTGGGGCAGCTCCCATGACTGCAGTGTGGTGATGGATGGCTCTGTCCTTTTTAGGAAATACAGGCCAGCAAGGTGAGGGGCTGGAGTTGCTCTTCACGTGAGAGAGCAACTAGAATGTTTTGAGTCCTGTCCAGGGGTGGATGAGAAGCTTGGAAGCAGTGGTCCTTGAACATTAACCAACTATCCTGAGCCCCTTTACCTTGAAGTACCCTGTCCCATGGGATTTCCCCTAGCAATTGCTTGAAAAGGCCAAAGTTGGCCCTGCTGACATCCAGGGTTGTGATTCTGCTTGGCATTCTATTCCTGCCACACAAGATCCTGAACTCCACCATCTCGTGGTCTCTTCAACCAGACCCTCCTTGTTAGTGAGTATAAGATCCAGCAGCATCCCTCTATGTCCTCATAAAAGGCTATCAGGTTGGTCAAACATGACTTTCCCTGTTAAAACCATGCCGACTGCTCCTAATGACCCTCTTATCCTTGATATGCTTACCGACAGTGCCGAGGGTATGTTGTTCCATCACCTTTCCAGGGATGGAAGTGAGGCTGACTGGTCTATAATTACCTGGGTCCTCCTTCTTACCTTTTTTGAAGACTGGAGTGACATTTACTTTCCTCCAGCCATCAGGCACCTCTCCTGTTCCCCACAACTTACCAAAGATAATGGAGACTGGCCCAGCAATGACCTCCACCGCTGGGGTGGATTAGAAGAGGTGTGGTTAGTAGGTCGAGGGAGGTTCTCCTCCCCCTCTACTCTGCCCTGCTGAGGCCGCATCTGGAATAGTGTGTCCAGTTCTGGGCCCCTCAGGTCAAGAAAGACAGGGAACTGCTTGAAAGAGTACAGTGAAGAGCCACAGGGATGATGAAGGGAGTGGAACATCTCCCTGCTGAGGAGGGAGCTGGGTCTCTTTAGCTTGGAGAAAAGGAGCCTGAGGGGTGAGCTCATTGATGGTTATAAACATGGAAAGGGCGAGTGTCAGGAGGCTGGAGCCAGGCTCTGCTCAGGGATGTCCAGTGACAGAACACGGGGCAATGGGTGCAGCTGGAACATGGGAGGCTCCATGGAAACATGAGGAGGAACTTCTTCACTGTGAGAGTGATGGAGCCTGGCCCAAGCTGCCCAGGGGGTTGTGGAGTCTCCTTCCCTGGAGACTTTGCAAACCCACCTGGACATGTTCCTGTGTGGGCTGCCCTGGATGCTCCTGCTCTGTCAGGGAGGTTGGACTCGATGATCTTTTGAGGTCCCTTCCAACCCCGAACATTCTCTGAGATTCGGTGAATGTAAATGGTCATATATCATGATTTAGTAGGAGAATTGCTGCTCTTGTTGCAGAATCAGGCACAGTGAGAAATTCTGCTTCTTGTGTGAAAGGGATGACATTTATTACCAAAAAAAAGTGTGCACACCAATGGAGCAAATGGTTGAAATGTGTGTTCTGAGTCTGCAGCACGAAGGAAAAAAATGGGGAAAAGAAAAAAAGAAGAGAGATGTGAACTTTAAGGAAAGCTTTATGGGTCATGGTAGCAAAAGTTACATTTCAGAACAGCTGAGTCGATGTTTCAAAGCTCTGATCCCAAATATGCACTTTACCTCCGAACTACTGCTTCTCTTAAATCATAACCTATTAAATAACATTTGTGTAACTTCCTTCTGCTACCTCCCAGGACCTGGGCAACTCTGCAAACATCCATCCCGCTGATGAGCTGTGCAAGAGGAGCAGTTGCTATTCGTGCTTTGCTTTCACGCCACCCCCCTCAGTAGTTAAGTGCTCCCCATTACTTCTCACCCAGTGAGTCACACCAGCAAGTACCAGTGTCCCCGGCCTGCCTCGTAGCAGCAGCTGTGGTGCACTGGGCAGTGTGAGGAACAGAGAATCCGTGGTGATTTCAGCAAAGGGGAGGAGAGCAGGTGAGAGGGAGCATGGACAGACTCACCCTGGTAGCTGAGCTCCCTGGGGATGTTCCCTGAGTGACTTGCCAGTATCTGCATAAATGGTGGAGATGGAGCAAGGAGGTGACTGAAGGAGATTGTCCACTGCCCTGCCCTTCCTTCTCCTTAGCTGAACTCAGATGAGCACCTTTCTCGTGCATTTGCAGGGCCATTTCTTATGACACTTTCTACAGGAGGCCTCTCAGCCCACAAAAACTAAATTACAAATCAACTTGCAGCACTCCTAAGCAAACCAGGGTCCAAGAATGGTTCATTCTGATCTTTGGGAAAGACATACGATGGTCTAAGGTCTGAACTAGGGACCAGGTGATACCACAGGAGGTGTCACTTATAAAAAGCTTTGCTCTTTAAAGTAGTTACACTGGAGCGAGGTGGGTAAAACAGAGACCTGCCTGCATTCCAGCACACATCTGGAGTATTGTTTTAGCAATATGCTCCTGCACTACTAAGCTGAGAGTGTCAGAAAATTGTCCAAGGAAATAAAACCATAAAACCACTAGAAATTGGATTGACACGCTGGAGTTAAACTTGGTAAATTTGTTTTATTCTTCGTTTCTGGAGAATTGAAGCTCTGCTCTAAATCAATTACAAGAAGCCCCAGGCAAATCTGAAGGTTGATTAATGAAGGACCAGCTTCATCTCCTTGGATCATTGCTGCTTATTGGAAATGCCTGGGAAGTTTGTTTCCGAAGCAGGAACAGGACAAACAAAGCACTCTGGCTTCATTGGTACCTTTTCCTGACAAATAAAAGAGAATCATCCTGGATGCCATTTCTATTCCAGTGGTGAAGCTGTGAAGGTGTGCCCCGCATAAGCACACTCACAAACAAGTGAAGCTTCTGCCTACACCAAACATCCATCCGTTGCTCCACCAGCTTTGAAGAAAATCCCACACCTGTATGGTTGTTTTTACATTCACACTTAGCATGGGTGCTGTGCAGGTTGGACATCTTGCATTGCTGGTGACACAGGCATTAAAAAGCATGGAAAAGTTGTATGTTGCTGTCCAAACAGCTCTGTTTCCTCTTCTGAAAGTGTGGCTATTGATTACCTCCTTCATTTACTCAGTATAATCCATATTCAGAAGCCAGTTTTGAAACTGTTACCGAATGCTAACAGGGGCTCTGCAGTGTGCTCTGAGTGTGGCTGCTCAGGGTATAAATTAGCCATAGGGTAGGACTGTCTGAGATTGAAACGAGGCTTGTCAGATGGCAAATGGGGCACTGAAGTGACTCCCCTTTCCAAGCTCACCTCGGCCTGGCAGGACAAAACTTTGAAGGGACGGCGAAGTTACCATTGTGGAAGAGCTGCCAAAACCCCATTAACTTCCTTGTCCTTTCACAACCCAGCACTTTTTATTCCTACATTTACTTTGTGCTCTACATGGCCATAAATCATGCAGTAGATTTGGAGTACCATATTCCTGCAGTCCATCATGAATTAATGTGTACTGGCATCACTACCACATTCAAAACATTATTAAACTCTGTACTTCAGCAGAATCTGTGATGTTGGGATAGCCAACACCAGATATATCTTAGCAAAATGTCCTCATGGCAGAGTCAAATAACATCCAGTCCTAGAAATTAAAATGCTCCGAGGCTTTATTACCTCAGTAGCTAATTAACACAAACCTGATGCTTTCAAACATGTTAGTGGCAAATAATCAAGGGCATCAGTCTACTGCCCCAAGCTGCAAAGCTTCTGCCAGCAGAGAACTTCTCATGAAACATTTCCTGTCTACTTCTTGCAATTTCCAGAGAGATTTGTTGCTGTCAACAGGGTCCTACCAACCTGCCTTGAGCTGGTGTGGACACCTGGAAAAAGGTGCTAGAGGGAGGGCTGGAAGGGCACAGTGGCAGGACACATCTATTTATAGCCCCTTTCTGCTCTGACTCATTTTCTCTCTGCTTTAAGATGTCTTTTCCAGTTTCTATTCTGGTGAAACCTGCATTTATTTATAAGCTCCCTCACTCCTTTATAAGGGGTGTCTTTGATAGGAAAAAGTGAAGCAGGAACTTCCCCCATACAAGAGCAAACAGCATGTGGAACCTCGATGTGTTTCAGGACTTGTTCCACCTTTTGCACCCTTCTCTTTGGGGAATCCTTCTCCATCCCTGGAGGGGCTGCTCCACCCCACTGACGTGTCACACACCAGTGGAAATGTGGGGGTAGAAAAATACAGACCATCTGAAGTGTTCTGACCAGTAGATCGTATTTTCTGCCTCTCAAAAGAAGAGCAGCTTCTGAATCTTTTGCAGGAGACATAAGTAGATCTGCTGGGAGTGAAATATCCCAGATGGCCCATTTTTTATTCTGGTGTGGTGGCTCCTGTGCAAGGTACCTTTGCTTTCCCTGTCTGCATCTCTCAGATTCTGCCAATTCCTGTCTGCAGGGCACTTCGCTTTACATCAGTCACCACATCAGAATATCCCTTCCTTATTCCCTATGCTGTCAATTACCAGCTACTGGAGGTCTCATGCAAGAGGCTGGGTATTTCTGGTGAAAACTGCATCAGACATCAGCCCAGAACTGAATCTGGCAATGCCTAATGGGCTGCGTCTTCTCTGCCCTAGTTTTCTATCACTTTCAAAAGAAAGAAGAGTTGACGAGCAAGTGCAGGGTTGTTTCTGGCTGGCTCAGAAGAAGAATTTCCTTTCACAGAATCACAGAATGTCAGGGGCAGGAAGGGACCTCAAAAGATCATCCAGTCCAGCCCCCCTGCCAAAGCAGGATCACCTAGACCAGCTCACACAGGAACAGATCCAGGTGGGTTTTGAATGTCTCCAGAGAGGGAGACTCCACAACCCCCCTGGGCAGCCTGGGCCAGGCTCTGTCACCCTCACTGTGAAAAAATTCTGCCTCATGTTTACATGGAACTTCCTATGCCTCAGCTTCCACCCATTGCCCCTTGTCCTGTCATCAGGCATCACCAAGA
>JANHGN010026576.1:25098-71763 GCA_024605025.1 Megaceryle maxima | reverse complement strand
AGTCTCCTTTTCTCCAAGCTAAAGAGCCCCAGCTCCCTCAGTCTTTCCTCATAAGAGAGATGCTCCACTCCCTTAATTATCTTTCCTGCATCTTACTGAAAGATGGAAACAAGAGAGACCCCATTGATACCTCTTGCTCCCAGCCCCAGGACTGTCCCTGTGGGCTCCCCCAGCCTTCACACTTGAATACCTGCAGCCATGCACATGCTGCACATGCTGCATCCTGGCAGCCTCCAGCTCCACGGTGTGCTGGCACACCACAAGGGACTGCTCTTCCCCTCCACACTCAAATCCCTCTGACACAACCGCACCACATCACTCTTGCAACTCCACATCTGCTCTTACATGTATCTGAACTGGTGCTGCACTGGTCTGTGCCCATCTAACTACAGCTGAGCAGTCCTCACGACTCCGTGTGTGATGGCTCCCATAGATATATGCCCACATCATATGTGCCTGTGCCTCTCCCCAAGCTGACCACTGACATTTGCACAGTGCAAGACTCAGTTTTCCAGCGTGACACCATGTCTATCAAGGCAAGAAAACGTAAAGACTTTCTGGCAACAGCCTGTGATTCTTCTGAGGTTACTTCTGGATCAAGTTTTTCCTCCCTCCTTCTTTGCAACATACAGTCAATATTTGAGTTGTTAATAAAAACGTATTTTCTTTTCAGCTTCCCTGACTCTGCTCCACTCAAGAACAACATGTGCCTTGTGTTTCCTTAGCTTTGCTTATCAGATCTCCAGCCAAAATGAATGGCCAAGTCTCTTACAGAGAAATTAAATGAAAACACCAGTGCCAAGTTCTTTGCAAACAGAGAAGTGAAATGAAAAATGCCAGTCGCTGTATGTTCACCCAGCACATTGAATTATTATCTGTCATGGCCTGTTCTTACATTTGTCCTTTCCCTGTGGTTGATAAATAAGACTTCCCACAAGTTCTGAAGCTGTATCAGGAGTTGCGTAGCAGATAATGTTAATAAATCTTAGGGGCTATCTCTCTGACTTGCCTGGCAGCCTAATAGCTCAAAAGTCTTGCAGTTTCTAATGTCTTGCTTTTTTTAAACATGTAACTTTGAAATCTTTCTTTCCCTGACCATAGACCCAATGGCGATGTTGATACAGATGCGACTGCAAGTCCTGATTTTCAAGGTGAGACCAGAATTTTTTGCCTGGAGTTTGTGCCTTCATCTGGATGATGGGTGCCGTTCCAGTCTCGGAGCGATCTGCCAGTGCTGTGCTGCATGGCCTGTGCAGCCACAGGGTTTGGTACAGCCACGTGCAGTGGGCCAAGGACAACACTCTTTGTCAGCAGGTCGACTCACTGCTGCCAAGAAACAAAGATTCTGTCCCTCGTGAAGGTCAGGCCTTGGAGGAATCATCTCTGGCTTGCTCCACTCTGCCCTTCTGCCCTCTTTGCAGGCAGCAGAGAAATGGTTTCCTCCAGCCAGGGGCAAAGGGTAGGTTGCATGAATTACCTTCCAGAGATGTCTGTCTCTCCCTGTTGAAGGAGCCTGAGGGTGATGAAATCAGACTTGAACATGTAATTTGTAGATACTTGATGTGAAATGAAGTCCAGATATGGGCCAAAAAAACCTAAAACCAAACAAATAAAAAAAACAACCAAACAAACAACAACAAAAACAGGCAATCCTAGATCATGCTTAAGATCATGGAATCATAGGATCATAGAATGGTAGGTGTTGGAAGGGACCTCTGGAGATCATGTACCTGTCCATGTAGGATCACCCAGGAACAGACCCAGGCAGGTCTTGAAAGTCTCCAGAGCAGGAGACTCCACAACCTCTCTGGGCAGCCTGGGCCAGGCTCTGTCACTCTCTCACCGTGATGAAGTTTTTCCTCCTGTTGAGGTGGAACTTCCCGTGTTTCAGCTTGTGACCATCACCTCCTGTTCTATCACAGGGCACAACTGCTCATTCCTCCTAGGCCACTTTGGATTCTGTACCTGGAAACAGACTCTGATGGACAGGGCTTAGGTGCCCAGGCACTGGAGATGAAAAGCACCTTTCTTTGTTCAGCAGCTTCCAGCAGTCAGCTCCTCAGTTCATCTGACATTTTCTCACTGCTGTTTGGCTGCTGCTTACTACTCTGTTTCCACACGAGCGATGAGGACTCTAGCTGAACACTTGTCAGTTCCTCCTCCACCAGTGCTCATGGAGCAATGTGTTCCAGCTGTCTCACAGGCTGCATCAGGGTCTATTTCTACCTTCTGCTTGTCTGCTGGGCACCCATCTGCAGAACACTGCCTCACATTTGGCTTGCATGCTTCCAGGTCCCTTCTCTGTTCTCTTTCTACGTCCCAGTGTTGCCCTGTGAGAAGTGGCCACCAAGGCCTTTCTGCTCAAGGTTGGGTTTTCCTTTGTTTAAAGACCTCTTGGGCAACAGCATGTCATGTTTTGTGGCTTCTTTGTGGAAAAATTAGTTTATGCACAGATTCAGTTTTTAAAAGTGTGCTTGAAATAATTCATATTTCTCCCATCTGCTGGTGTGGTGGAAATTATATCCCAGCTGGTTCTGCAGCCCAGCGGGTAAGGGACTAAGCCATCAGTCTAATAGCAGAGCTAAGAAAAGCATGGTTGGCAGATGCCTTCTGGAGACTATCTCTCGTTCTGCTGAACTCACATGGAAAATCTCTTCCAACAGAAACCCAGATGCCTGTACTGCTGCCAGTGTGACTATGTCATCTGGAAAGCAAGTGGTATCAAATGGGGTGGGCATTTCTCATCCTTTTGTAATGCTTTTTGCTGTGACCTCAGATGTCTGCTGAGAAGGTTTGTCTGAGACCATGGGTGTCTTTGTCACAGCCCCACACTGAAGGACACCCAGGCAGACCGCTCCTCTCCAGCCAGCGTCTGATGTGTTTCCCAGGGCAGCTCAGCTGTCTGTGCCATCAGGAGTTAGATCAGCTTCTCCAAACCACTTTTACCTTCAAGGTGAAATTATGTGCCAGACAATCGTCGCAACTTCAGACAGGGAAAATTTTCTGCTTCCAAGGTTTGCATGTGGGTGACAGAGTTTTGCACTCCAATGTAACTGTTTATTCCCCCATTTCTGCTTTTTTTTTGTTTTGATTTGAAAATGGCCTCCTGTCTCCTCCTGGATGGAGCTACATTGTTCATCAGACATATTTATTACCTTGTCTAGTGGCTTTGCTATTATTCCTCGCTGAGTTTTCTCACTTCCTCTAGTTTTTGTTCCTTGACATAGTAACAAAAGCCTTACTTTTACTGTCTCATTTTCATCCCTTCTCAGCTTCTCCTTATCACACTCTTTTCTTGTTTCTATTATCAACACACCTCAGCAAGGTCTTCTGCCTGCACATCCAGCATTTGTGCTTGGAGTCTGCCTGTGCAGAGTGTCTGGGGTCTCTCTAAGTGCAGCTTCATTTTCCTCTCATTTCTGAAAGTTGGTCTCAATAGACTCTGGTGCCCATGTTCACATGCTGCTGCTTGATAAGTGTATGAGCAGGGTCCGAATTTCAAATGCTGAATCTGTGCATGAAGCCTTTCTGAAAACAGTCCAGTTCAGTTAGCAGCCCAACTCTGGCTAAGCCTCTGTCCTTAGAAGGATCTCCGTAAATTGTTCTTTTGCTTTATCTACTTTTTTTTTTTAAGCAGGCTGCAGTGGGGATTGCTGTTAGCAGGGAAGAAAACTGCAGGACTGTTCCTAATCTCCAGACTGTACATATCCCTCCACTGAGTGCTGGGAGCAGCCCTGAGGAGCAGGACAGGATGAACAATCGGGCTGTCTTTCCCCATGTGTCAGGCAGCCTGTGCACCTCCTGTCTTGGTGTCATTCCCTGACTCGGTGCTGCGAGCTGAATGTCTTCAGCTGGGCTGAAGATGGCACCAGTTGCCATCTTGTGTCTGATTCAATATAGCAAGACACACATGCTCACGCACGCACACATCCGCATTTATAACCAAAATGGTCAGGTTCCAGACTCCTTTGGTGGCATTTTCTCTTATTCTAAAGTAAGAGAGACAATCAACAGCTTGCTTTTTTTTTGTTGGTTGGGTTTTTTTGGGAAACATTTCAGTTTTGGTCCTAAAGTAGTGTGTCCTGTATGCCTACATGCATCAAATATACCCAAAGAAGAAATCGGGAGCTGGAGATCCCTATTCTTCAGTTAAATAGTCTCATCAATGGGCACACAGAATACATTGAGTACTGGCAGGTAGGTAAGGTCCCCTTGGAAGCAGCAGTGATGTTCCTGCTCTCCTGATTCATGGCAGCTGAGCTCACACCAGGATATCTGGAGTATTGTGATCAGTACTGGGCTCCCAAGTTCAAGAGGGACAGGGAAATAGTAGAGAGAGTCCAACGGAGGCCACAAAGATGCTGAAGGGACTGGAACATCTCTGGTGAGGAGAGGCTGAGAGCCCTGGGGCTGTTTAGCTGTTGAGAGGGGATCTGATTAATGTTTACAAATATCTGAAGGGTGGGTGTCAAGTAGAAGTTGTGCCCTGTGATAGGACAGGAGGTGATGGTCACAAGCTGAAACACAGGAAGTTCCACCTCAACATGAGGAAAAACTTCATCATGGTGAGAGAGTGACAGAGCCTGGCCCAGGCTGCCCAGAGAGGTGGTGGAGTTTCCTGCTCTGGAGACTTTCGAGGCCCACCTGGTCCTGTGTGGGCTGCCCTGGGGTGACCCTGCTATGGCAGGGGGGTTGGACTCCATGATGTCCAGAGGTACCTTCAAACACTGAACATTCCATGATTCTATGGCTAGGGGAGCTGGTGATAAATGGGAACTTCCCAGTGGGCACTGTGTGGGTCACCAAAAGTGTGATGGTTTTGCAATGTCTGTGTGGGCTCACGTTGGGGAATGGGTTTGCCCCCATTTGGGCACTAAAGTTAAATAGCTCAGTCCACAAAACTCTTATGGTTTCCTGCACACAAAATCAGAAGGGGATCTGTCCCATTCTCAGCCAGTGTGCACAAACTCCTGCCTAGAGGAGCCTCTTTTCTCCCATGCACTTTAGACTGAGCCTTGGGCAACTGGTTTGGACACGCTGTCTTGCTCTTAAATCCATGAATGTAGCAGGCATGAATCCATCCAAGATCTTCTGTATATCCTTCACACCCTGTCACCATCTCAGTGTGCTCCATGTCCCAGAGATGGCAGTCAGCTACCAGTCTTGTTGCCGCTTCTCTTTCTGCGAGTGATCGTGGGGATGGATGCTCCTCTCTGATCTGCCTCTCATGCACATACCTCTTACACATCACAGTGCAGTGGCATTTTGTAACAATCAGAGCTATGCATGTCATAGATCCATTTTACAGCTTCCTAGTGATTTATTCAAGCAGCATGAAGCTTTTATTGCTCCCATGCTTTGTAACAGGGATTCCTTTCCATTACTATCGTTACTCACTTTAGAGCACATGAAAACATGTTAAGAGCTCAATAGACATTGAAAAAAACCCAGCTTTTTTTCCAAACACTTCCACTTAAAATAAAGGTACATGGCAGCAGACTGGTGTCAGAACAACAGAGAAGAATTACAAAGCAGAGAGACTGTAAGGCTGCTCACAGTGCGCGCACTTTTAATTAAGTCTCCCCTCGTGGTCACTTTATAATGGTCCCAGAGCCCCTGGACTACTGGAGGAATTTTCAGTTCTCCTTAGCTTGGAGATGGGATGACCAAAGGCAGCTCCACCACCATCATCATCGCTGGAAGGGGAGTCTCCCTTGTGAGATGGGTGGGTGATCGACGGGAAGCCTGGAGGCTGTCATTTGGCATGGGATGGTGGATCAAATGAGACGTCAATAGTCTGTCAAAGGGTACTGCCCTTCCACAGGGTTTCTCCCGAAGGCTGTTGGTGCTCAAGCTCAGGGAGTTATGGGGTTCTCGTTTTGTAAAATGTCAGAATTGCTGTTAAATACAGCCACAGTCCATCCTGCCATGAAATATTTGCCTTTGTTTATTCTGACTTACTGACCTTTAATCAATCTTTTTTTTTTTTATTTTACATTTCACTTTTATGTGGCATCACATACCCAGGACGTATGCAAGTTCTTCACAAAGCCTGAGCAGAGGGGAGAGGACTCCTTGCACCTCAGACACCTTTTCTTCCCCTGGGACAGGGCTTGTGAGCTGCTGAACATTGCTCCTCTAAGCCCCAAGCAAAGTCCCTGATCAGGTGCAAGGGACAGTGGAGAGGAGGCTGCTGCCTTCAGAGAGCACCTTTGTGGGGCCAAGACCACTGTCTGTGGAAATGGAGGGGTGGGAGAACCACTGTTTTCATCCCTGGTGTGCTTCAGCATGGCTCTGAGGAACATCTCGAAGGTCTTCTACCACCTCCTCCTGGAGCACATGTGGAGCAGTGCTTCACCCTTTGCGCGTAGCCTCTACTACCCCTGGCCGCCGGTGAGCCTCATCCCCAGTGGACACGGAGCATGTGCAAACGGACACTGCTTCCTTTCTTTTCTGCTCCTGTCCTCCCATTTCTTGGTGGCTCCGTCTCCCCTCCCTCTGGTAAAGCCCATTAGTACACCTGGGCTGGCTTCCTCACCTCCTTAAGCTACTTGGGACCTTCCTTTCTTCTTTTGATTTGACACTACCCAACATATTTTAGCATGCCTCTGTGCATGCAGCAGCTCCTGGATCCACCTCAGTGCCGGGGAAGGTGTTGACATTTCCCATCTCTCCTTCCTCTAAATATCCTCCTTCCTCCTGCCCCTTCCCTCCTGCCACTCAGCATTACCCTCCTTCCAAGGGATACCCCCCATCAGCGCCTCCATCCCCATCCACCTCCTGGACCAGGGCAGGATCCTGGGACAGGGGAGCATCACCAAGGCAGTGGTGTGTGCTGGGGCTTTGCCTGCAGCCATCATTCCCATGGCTGCAGAAGAGGAACAGGCCCATCCCAGCTGCAGCTTCCACTCTTGGAGGACCTCATTAAAGAAAAATGAAAGGTGACGAGAAATACAGTGGGCCCTAAAGCCCACAGCAGCCTCCTTGCTTTCAGGTGGTTGTGAAGAAGACAACTTACAGCAGAAGCCAAGAATACCAAGGGAAATGTGTAAATAAACAACCAAGAAAACAGCTTTTTCCTGCTTAGCTGTACATATTTCTAATGCTGGGTGAGAGGAACAAAGATGTCTTACAGGTGAGGGAGACGCAGCATTTGCTACATGGGAAAGCTCTTGCAAAATAAATTAGGGGATGAATATAAAAGAGCTGTAGTATTCCTCCCTGATTCACTGAGACAGGGATAACAGGGACTCCGCAGGAGAAATGTGTATCTCCCTGATAGGAAGACAGCTTGCGGTCTCTCAGAAGCAGAGCTCAAATCAAGAGCCCTTGACAGTCTTCCCAACGGAGCTAGCTGGGGTATTCTGTGCTGCAAACGCGTGGCTGAAAAGTAGACGCTGGGAGCCAAAGTGGGCAGGCGAAAGAGATGCGGTGACAAAACAGCAGCAGAACTTCAAGGAGGTGCCAGCTGAAATGACAGAACGTGGGAAAGGACTCGAGAAGGTAAGAGAACAAAACGAATGCTCTGTTAAAGAAAAGAGTGAAGGCTTCAAAACAGTCAGCAGCTGGGTCATAAGCTAACGTGGATCATAGAGAATCACAGCCATCTGGGGGGAGCTGAGGACACACTCCAGGTCCTCCAGGGAGAAAAGCTGGAGCTGTGGGAACACGTGCGCTTTGCATGGAGAGTCGCCAACACACCCCCTTGTATTTGAGAAAGGTGTTCAGGGTGAGAAAATAGGGCAGGGAGGTCATTACTAATGACTGCTCATCAGCGAGATTCATCGGGTGGACCGTATTGGCGGTCTCACATCTGGCTTTGGAGCAGAATGGGAATAATCAGACTAAGAAGAAAACGTGAAACAAAAACGTTTGTAGCTGCACTAAGAACAATGTTTTGCAGGGAAAGGTATCAGAAAAAAATGGTTTCTAAACAGCCTGGGAGGGATTTTATTATCCTGATTGGGCACCACAGGGTAGAAAATAGTTTGTTTCCTTTCCTATGGTACCACAGTCACTGAAATAGGTTAATCATAGCTCTAGAGGCATGTCTTGATATCACAACGGGGCACATTTAAGGTCATTTAAGTGTCCTGTACATTTTAGAATGTAGAAAATGGGCTTGTCCCTGGAATAGAGGTAGACATTTCCAGGGGAGAGCTGAGCTCGCCTAGTTTAGGAAATGGGGTACACTGATGCCTGGGGATAATGAGGCATGAGACAGTCCCATAGCTACTCCACGTAATCTGGGTTTGGCTGTACTCACCTCTCACATACATTTCCCCTTGATCAGCAATTGCTAATGCGTGCGGCACGCAAGGCCACGCTCAACTTAAACAGTGATGAATGGTGGATGTAAAGGTGATGGATGAAGTATGTTAATTATAAAATTACAGGGGAAAGTGGAAAAGGGTGCTGGTAAAAAGAAGTAAAATTACTTTGCAAGTTGATACCTGCTTCTGGAGCAGAGGTGGAAAACACAGAATAGGACAAGGCAGGGCTCTGTCCTCAGCAGGACTCTCCTGAAAGCTTCCCAAACTAACTCCAGCTTGGTTGGGTCAGGTAGAGGATACAAGACTTGCATATTTGCATTTCACAGACAGGTCTAGGAGACCATTTTTATTCATGTGTTCCCTGGGTTATCCCGCTGAGGGTGGAAGCTCAGATGGGGTAGTTGCTCTGAGTACCTTCTGTGCTCAGAAGAACAGGAATTTTGGTTTAAACTCTTCTGTTCATCAAAATATAAGTGTATAGCATCATTCAGACAGCCATTTCCAGTAGGTCTTGTACTCAGAAATAACCACAGGACTGGAATGCCCAGAGAGGCTGGTGAGGAGTCCCCCTGAGATCCAGTATCTGCTCGCATTGGTGTGCATCATATTCAGCTCACGTCTGAAATTGTTGTCAAGGTTGCGAGTGCCCCAGTTTCTGTAATCAAAGCCTTCTCGAGATTTGCATCCTGAAATGCAGATGCTGAGAAAAAGCAGATTACATAATAACCAGCTTTGTTTATTTGCTTAAACTTCAGTTTGTATTACATTTGAGAACAAACAGAAAAAGTGGGCTTTTTTAAAAATTTATTTATTTATTTTTCTTTTTTCTTTTTTTTTTTTTTCCTGAAATAGTCAGAGGGCAACGTGCAAAAACCGGAGCACTCCCCATTGCAACCCATCCGCTTTGCCCAGGCAGTGTAACCGCTCTGGGCGTCGCTGCTCAGGGCAGGTGAACAGGATCTGGGAGCAGCCTGGCCCAGGTGGTATCTCCCACCCTCGTACTGGGTCTGTCAGAGAGATTACATGTGAATTAGTGTAATCAGAGAAGCCTGGCTGTGCCTCAGAGCTCTGCCAGGGAAATGCAATTGAAAATTCACATGCTAATCCAGTGGGCTCATCCAAAGAATACATTTACATTTCTCTCCTACCTTTTATCCTGGAGGATCCCCTTGGAGCATACTGTGATTTTCCATATACAAAGGACTTTTATTCCCTACTGGCTTTCACTGTACAGAGGGGAAAAAAAACCAAAATCCAACCAACCCCAAAACACTGTAAGATTTCACTCACACACAGTTTTCTGTGGGAAAGCATGAGTGACGCAGTGCTTGTGATCCCTGCGGAGGGGTGAGCTCTTGCCTGTGTGCAGGTACATCCCCTTTGCTAAGACTGAGGGAAGCTGACCGTGGTCTTCAAGCAATTGCCTCCTCCCATGGATCCCTCTGCCAAGGGGAAAATGTGCTCTCTGCATGGAAAAGGCGCCAGGAAGGAGGTTACACAGGTGGCTTCTCCGAGGGGCAATTTCACAGATAAGTTTTTGGAAACAAGGTGACTCCAGGATGCAATTTTTGGTAAAGCTTTAGGGTTAAATGCCCCTGGGAATGATCATTTGCAAGGCTCCTGGGAGAAAGGAAACACCTTTATTTGGTCATCAAAGTCCTCTCAAAAGAGAGGGGCTGAAAGGGTGCAGTGAGGGGAGTGGTGCTTTGCAGGGCACCTCTGGTTGCCCCTGGCATTGCCTCTGGGCTTCACTGGCTAATTTGCATCTGTCACTTGCTGGATTGATCATTCCTAGAGTCCAGGGCCCTTGCACTTGTCTGCTTTCACTTCTGCTCCTTGCAATACATTTTCGCTACACGTGTGCCCCTTTTGGCAGGATAGCAGGTAAATAGCTGGTTATTTCTGGTACCCTCCCACGTGCCAACACTTCCAGTCTGGACTGCACAGAAGAAGTGAGAGGAGCACTGCAGGAGTGGGAAGTCCTAAATCAGGGGCTTGGGGCACAGAGGTTTGCCCAAAGGGGACAGATATTTTGTGGCAAGGTGTCACGGTTTAGGGTCAGGGCCCAACGCCAGACCTGTAACAGCCACTCTCTGTTAACCCCCCTCCCTCTCCAAAGGGGAAGAGAAAGGGAATGAGGGAGAGAGACTCAGCCAGTAGAGAAGGGAACTGGAACAGCTTGAATGGAAATAATAATAATAATAATAATAAAAATGGAACATATACAAATATATACAAACCCAGCATGGAACCCAACACCCCTGATGGCAATTCAGTCACCATCACCACCGATGCTGTGGAGCAGGCACCAGGAGAGTCCCAGACTGGGCCCCACAGCAGATGGGAGCTGTGCTCAGGAGCTGGATTCTGGTACCGGGTTCAGGACACACAGACCAGGATTGAAGGCAGAATGGACAGAGACCTCCTCAGGTGCTGGCCAGTGAAGAAGAGGAGAGGAATAACTTGACCCTCCTAATCCCTCAGCTTGATACCAGATATGAGGTCTATGGGATGGAATGCCTCGCTGGCCAGTTTGGGGTCCCCTGTCCTGGCCGATCCTCCCTGCAGGTGCTGCATTTTACTTTCTGTACCTCCTAACGTGGTGCACAAGATGGAGCAGTGACCTTGGTCTGCACGTCCCAACCCTTGGCAGTGACTTTTATCACTGCTGAAGGCAGAGGCTGTCTGCACAAACCTGCCTTTACCTTCAGACAGGGCCGTTAGTGAGAAGGGACTGAGCTGAAAAGTAAAATCAGTGAACAGAATTTTTATGTTCTCACTCAAACCAGGACAAAAAGCAAGAAAATGAATTCTGAGGTAAGGATTCAGCCAGTGGGCTCTTCTTCCAAGCCAGGAAAAAAAAAAAAAGTCACTCTTCGCAATGTGGTTTGTGACTCAAAATATTCCTGGCAGACAACTGGAGACCTCCCCAGAGAACAGCGTTATCCCTGTGGTGTTGGGGATAAAATGCTCAGTTTTGCCAATGTTCATTAAATACATCTGAATATGTATAAAGGAAAAAGGCTTGGAGGATCAGTCCTGCTCCAGATAGGAACACCCACAAATATAGTGGAGGCAGAGGGCTAAACAGGAACTGTCTCATATTAAGAAAGGCAAAATGAAAGTAAACGCTAAAGAAAGTTTTCAGTGATGAGATTTGTGAGGCTGGGAGCCTCCTGCATGGGAAAAGGCCTGGAAGCTGCATAACTTGGGACCATGCAATCCAGCTGAGCTTGTCATGGGACATACTGTAGCTGTTAAAAATGTGAATAAAATTCCAATGAAACGTGCAAAGATAAGAAACCTACATGTTTTTAAGATTTTTTTTTTTTAATAGAAGCATCTTTTGGCTACTGTGAAGGACAACTGGGTTTGATGAGCCAGGAGGGTTTTTCACCCATCACCTGTGAGGCAGCTGTGTTGTGTTGTCCTTCAGTGAAATCCAGTTTTCCCAAGGGTTCCCTGTCCCCCTTCACCTGAGGTTGCCAGGACAAGACACAAACCAATTTTCTCCACATTCTCCCATACGGCAGCACATTCTCCCACATGGCCAAGGTTGGCAGAACAAAATCCCTGGATGTACTGGCTGTCATGTGTCCCTCCAAACCCACGAGTCATCAGAAGAGCAGAGGTGGCCATGAAGGGGCTTTACTTGTGTTGGAGGGAAGTGGTGAGGGGTCCTTGTTGGGGGGGGGGGAGGGATGTTGCATGGAACCTGCACAGCAAGGGCAGCTGTGGTGCCTACTGCAAAGCAGCCTTCAGATCAAAGCAGACAAGCCCTGTAACGTGACCTTTATCCAGCGCTCAGCAGCACTGATCGATAGATTTCAGAAGGGCTGAGGCAGTTGAAAGGAAAGGGCGCCGGGAAGATTGTCTGGGTTTAATGAGACGTGTGTCCTTTCCCCACACCACAACACACACGAGGAAGCTCTGCTGTGTGTTTTTGAGGGCAGGGAGGTCCATGCCCAGACACCTGTGGGTACAGGGGAATTCATGTCATCTGGAGATGTTTAGCCTTTGCTGCTTGATACTCATTTGAGGCTTTACTAAACTAAGTGGAAAGGAAGAAGTGAGTGCTAGGTGACAGTGTTTTACCAGTCAAGGGAAAACTGTGTGGTTTTCTCCAGAACTGGGACATCAATCCAAGCCAACAGAGAAGGTAAACCTGATGCTGTGTGGGGGAAACATCTGAAATGAGAGAGGGACTCTGCTGGGCAGAGTTATGGATTGGGAGCAGCCCTGAGGAGAAAGACTCGGGTGTGCTGGTTGACAAAAAGCTCACCATGAGCCAACAATGTGCAAGTGCAGCTCAAAAGCCAATGGCAACCTGAGCTGCAACCCCATCGGCATGGGCAGCAGGGCGAGGGAGATGATTCTCCCCCTCTACTCTGTTCTTATGAGACCCTCACCTGGAGTAGTGTGTCCAGCTCTGGAGTCCCCAGGAAGAACATGGACCTGTTGGAGCAGAGCTGGAGGAGTCCAGAAAGATGATCAGAGGGTGGGAACCCCTCTGCTGTGAGGCCAGGCTGAGAGAGTTGGGGTTGTTCAGCCTGGGGACCTGGAGAAGAAAAAGCTCCAGGGAGACCTTATTGTTGCCTTCCAATAACTGAAGAGGCCTTACAAGAAAGCTGGGGAGGGACTTTTTACAGGGGCTTGTAGTGACAGGACAAGGAGTGGTGGCTTGAAACTGGAAGAGGGTAGATTTAGATTAGAAATGATGAAGAAGTTCTTCACTCTGAAGGTGGTGAACAGGTTCTCCAGGGAAATTGTAGATGCTCCATCGCTGGATGTGTTCAAGACCAGGTTGGATGGCCCCTTGAGCAAACTGGTCTAGTGGGACCCATGGCAGGGGGTTTGGAACTAGATGACCTTTAAGGTCCTTTCCAACCCAACCCATTCTGCAATTCTATGACTTCGTGATCACTACTGTGTTTTTTTGTTGCAGAAGCATTACCTGGCTCCTGGCACACACTTCCATGGAGTACACACACACCTCTGCCCCATCCTCAGCCTCTGCCCCAGCCCTGCACAGATGGACCCCCACGTTCTCGGTGCACTAACCCCTCGCCCCAACCTGTTTTGCACTAATATCTGTGCATATGTGGGATTTTCTCATTACTCAAACCAAGGGGTTATTTTGTGTTAAAATTGTGCAAGCAGCTTGCTTGGCTTATATAAAGTCCCTCTTTTTAGTTTAGCAACTCCAGTTTTCACTGCTTTTACCTCCCTTGGGCACATGCACCCAGAAGTACCCTCAGAGCTCATTTAAAGTGCTAGCAAAATGATCCTGAATCTGAGTGCTCCGTGTCCTGCTGCTGATGGGAGAAAAGGGCTGCAATACTTTGGAAGAGGAAGAAAAATAAATCCACCTTCTTCTTACCCTTGCAAAAAAAGCTTGGCTTCAGCTGAGTGACCCCAACACCGTGGAGAAGCAGGGGCTTAGTGAGGAAAGCAGGAGCAGCGTGTGCCCACTGCGCTTGCTGCTGCCTCTCCCTGACTGCCTGGACTCTGTGCGAGGCATGGTGGGCAGCACTTGTGACTTTCCATTGCTGCAGGTGAGTGTTTTTCAGATGTGATATGTTGGCTGAGAGTCAGTGGTAATTCTGCTAGTATGGGATTGCCTTTCACTGACTTTTCCTGGCCATTTTCCTAGTGAGATCCTAACAAAAGTCTTTCCTGGGACACTCTGCACATGCTCAGTTACAGCATCCACTACAGTCCCAGCTCGTATTTCCTGTATTTATAGATAACAGCACTTGGCAGAGATAAAAGGAGATGGTATTTTTCCCAAAGAGACTGCTCAAGTGTTGCCAGCATCTAGAATTCAGGGAGAAGAATCCCAGATTCATTTCAAGATTTATTTTTTTTAATAACACTTTTAAGTTTCATTTTCCTTGCCTGCTATTTTCTGTACCTTTAAGATATACTAAGGTCACAATTTAAGGTTATTTTCCCAACAAGCAAATCCCAAAACATACTCTCTTGGGGGCTTCCCCCTCCCTACTTCCCTTTTCTGCCTTGATGGAAGCTACAAATATGAATCTAGAACTTGGGTCTTGTGGAAATAAAAGACAAAACGTTACATAAAATTCTAACATGAGCTGGAAGAATATGAAAATGTAAACCAATGGGAAACTACAGCAATAGTAAGGATGACAAGCAAGCAAATATGTAGTAAAAGCATTCCAAATTAATTTCTTGTTAGCTGTCAGCCATACTGTGCTGCTTCATCGGGGATACAGGGTTTCATTTTCCCAAACACTGAACCCACAACAATTCCCGCTCTGCACTGCCCCAGGGTTTGATTAGGTTATCTTGGTCACACTGCAAAAAGAGACACATCCTGTATTTAAAAAACAAAACACTGCAAAACAAGAAAGAAAAGAAAAAAATAATTCTCTATTAGAGAAGCTATGAGGAGTGCTCATCGGGCATGCCCAGCAGACTCCTGAGTCCTGATTCTTATGTCCAGGTGCAGTGCTGGTCTCCAGTGTTGTCCCCACAGGACAGTCTCCTGTTGCCAGCCGCCCTGTTTCTCCACCCGACCTCAAGCTGTGAACAGTTCCCTGACTGACCCATGCTAGGGCTCTGCCCAAGGCTATACCAGCCTCCTTCAGCATCAGGCACACAGACAACATCTTCCTGAATCGTCTTGCTCACATCAGTCTGTGGGAAAGGAAGGTGGACACTGTGTAGGAATAACTGCTTCAGATGTCTACACTATTAGAGGTCTTCATCTGAGCTCGTCATTTAGGCTCCCATAAGGAGTTGGGGAGAGAAGGAGGCACTGCTGGAGCCATTCATCTCAGTTGTTCTGGAGATATAATAATGGCCTAGAAAATTACTATTTCTCTCTATCAACACTTAAGGGCCTGGTATTCATTTCCTACTACACCTTTCAGCAGTAGCTGGTGGAACTGGGCTCGCTCCAGAGTATGCTGATGAATGTGCAGGAACGCCTGAAACATGTTCAACTGATAAGTAATGAAAAATAATTTCCAGGCTATAGTACACCAACTAAACTAAGGAAATCCATAAATCCCGTTACTCAGTGCAATAGCTCCAGAAGAAACCCATTGTGCTGGTGTTCAGGATGATCTCAGTGTGGAAATCAGGGGAGAAAGGCATGAAAGAGGTTGATAAAAGCTGCTGTAGGGGAAAAGGTGCCTACTGCCAGGAAAGGGCGTCACACTGCCCTGCCTTTTGGAGTGGAAATGAATGCTGAGCATCTACAGGAGAAGCTGGATGTGGATGAATGTCTGGACCCCACTATCTCAGAGGACCAGGGGCCTACACTGGTGGTGTAACTGTCATGTAGTATCTCCAGTGTGAGTAGCTACATATGCAAAAGCATGTACCAAAAAACTGTGTACCTGCAGTAAAAATTGTGCGGATGCATATCTATCTATCTATCTATCTATCTATCTATCTATCTCTATACCTCCATGGTGCAGTCCTGTACATCTGAAAGAACTCCCTTTACCAGAAACTAACCTCCCTTTCTTTTGAAGAAAAGTAAATAAATGTGCTTAGCCTAGAGAGGCAATAGCTCTCGTCAAAAAAAAAAAAAAAAAAAAAAAAAAAAAAAATCCCTTTAAGGAAAGGCTTATCTGATGTCCCATGAATCATTCGTTTGAAATTTGCATAGCCAAGAACCTTGGCTCTGGCCTTTGTCTCTCCCTGTGAGGCACAAAAGCAATTTCCATATAATGGGAAAACTTTGCAAGGCACTGGAAAGGTGATGGAGCTGGTGTGCAGCCTAGGAGGTCATGAGAAGATGCAGTTAATTCACCAGGCTGCCTCTTTGTTTATGCAGGAGAGGAGCTGCACCAGTACAGCCGCTTCCTGTAACAGCAGCTCACTGCAGCATGCGTGGTGGAGTGACTCCAGATTCATTCCAGGGCACACAAGAGCAGGTTTTAGCTTCAGGTCAGTGGTTCTAGAGTACTTTCAAATTCATCCGCTTCATCTGGCCAAGACCTTTAAATTTAATGTTATAATAGTTACATTTCAGCGATAAGCCATTAGAACCTCAGCCAAAACCTTGTTAAACTGCCATGACCCCTCAAAAGATATAAATTCCCCTTTCCGTGATTCATAAAATGTATTAAGAGTCCCATAAATATCTCTTCCACAAATCTATTCCCTTCAGCGCGGCGGGACGCCTGGTTCACGCTGATGTATCGCTCCGAGGGACAGATTCTGTCCTTCCCGCACCGACTGCAGCATGTAGCATATTTAGTAAGTTGTATTTCTAGCCATGCAGGTTTCCAAGAGCAGGAACTGAGGCAAAGCTCTGCTATTTCTGAGCCATCTCCTCACCAAGACACATTGTCTGCCTGCCTTTTGTCTCAGAGAGCTATGAATTGGACAGCCTGAAGATGCTGTTCATTAAATCTGCCCCATTCAACAGCACAGCAGAGCGGGGCAGCTGCTGCGGCTGCTGCTGTTTTATTATCTGCCCCAGGAAAATAAGATGGCCCAGACACCCTGACCAATCCACTAATCTGGCTTTATTTTCAGTGCTCAAAACTCCTCCCCCTCTCTTATACATATGTATAGATATGTTGCGTAATCTAAATGAGATCACTATTCCAACTCGGATCATGCCAATGCTTCAGTACCTTTTATTCAGAACCCCCTGCCTGAAGAGTTCATTTTGACTCCTGCCTCCTTCTCCTACCATCAACCCATTTCAACCCCTCCTGCTAACCTGGACCCCTGTTTAATCCCTTCCCCTGGAACTCATGACCCTCAGCTGTTTCCTCATGGAGCAATGCGGCCGAGTGCCTGGCTCATAAAGGGCCCTGCAAGTCACACATTCCCTATTGCTTCTTGCCTCCCAGAAATGGTGCTGGAGGCACTGTCACCATCCATTAAATCTGTTTCTTGTTATAAGAAAAACAGTGGTCCTGGACTGGTTGCATGTTATGAATGGTGCGGGATAAAATGAGATTTTTCAGTAGGCTGGACTGAGATTTGTTTATTGCACTGCTTGCAGCTAATTATTCAGGGCACAACTGAGCCCAAGAGTTGAAGAGCTCCAAGAAACTGGTACTTACTATCTCCAAATGCCCATCTGGTGAGTGGTCACAAATGGGCCACTGTGCACAGGGAGGTGGGCTGGGGACCAAGGGTGTGCAAGGCTGGCAGGGTCAACGGCCTCACTGGCAAGTGATGCACGACCACCTGAGCAAGCAGAGCAGGACGGGTCTGCTGAGAGTAACCAGGCTCAGCTGAAAGTTTAGCCATGGCCAAAAGAATCTGCAGTGACATGACAGGTCCATGGTCAATGCAGAAACTCAAGTCAGGAGAGCAAGGCCAGGATCAGTGAGCACAGGCGTAGCTTCAATGCAGCTCTTGATCCAAAGAGGGGAAGCCACCAACAAGGCTTTTCCCAGGTGTCATTCCACATTGCACCAAGTCAGAGCTGACCTTCAGCAGAGGCAACTGAGCCTCTAGGGGGGAGGTGAAGCAATTTCAGAGGCTTGAGGCTCTACAGAAGGACCTGGCCAGGCTGGATTGATGGGCTGAGGCCAATGGGATAAGTGCCAGGTCCTGCCCCTTTGGGTCACACCAACCCCTGGCACTGCTCCAGACTGGGTCAGAGCAGCTGCAAAGTGCCTGGTGGGAAAGTCCCTGGGGGGGGGCTGGTCAACAGGTGGCTGGAGATGAGCCAGAGAGTGCCCAGGTGGCCAAAAAGCCCACCAGCTTCCCAGCTTATGTCAGCACTGGTGTGGCCAGAAGGATCAGGGCAGAGATCGTCCCCACATACTCAGCACTGGTGAAGCCACACCTTGAATCCTGGGTTCAGTTTTGGGTCCCTCACTCCAGGAATGACATTGAGGGGCTGGAACATGTCCAGTGAAGGGCAAAAGAGCTGGGGAAGGGTCTGGAGCTGAAGTTTTATAAGGAGCAGCTGAGGGATCCAGTGTTGTTTAACCTGGACAAAAGGAGGCTTGTGAAGGTTGGAAGGCTTGGAGAATGAGGCTTCTGGCTCTCGACAGCTCCCTGAAAGGTGGTTTGAGCCAGGTGGGGTCGGTTTCTTCTCCTCAAGTTGCACCAGGGGAGATTTAGGTTGGATATTAGGAAGAAATTTCTTCCCTGAAAAGGCTGTCAAACACTGAAGCAGGCTGCCCAGGGAAGTGTTTGAATCACCATCCCTACATGTTGTGTAGACATGGTGCTGGGACACCAGTGGTGGATTTGGTAGAGTTAGGTTAATGGTAGGACTTGATGATCTTGAAGGTCTTTTCCAAGCTGAACAACTCTATGATTCTAGATCATGCTCTGACTTTGAGTCCCTTCTTCCTGCCAGGATTGCTGACAAGAGAGAGTACCCTCCATATAGCAATTTGAAGAGTAAAAAGTCTGTAAGTTGCTTCTGAGACCATCAGAGTTTTGCAAAGAAAAATAACAGCAGCAGCTTGTTCCAGTTTGACTATTTCTCAGCCATAGATGCCAACGTGAGCCTTCAATTATATGAATGAACTATGTGCTCTGATCTTTCAATAGTCCCTTTGGGGTTCTGCTGCAGGGTAATATCTTCAGGCTTCTGTAGCTGACACAGTCACATAGATAGGTACCAGAGGAAGAGGGCTGGAAGATCCTCAGTGATAGTCCCTGATGTTACAGACAGGAGGCAAAGTAATGTTTGTCATGTTTTGAAATATCTGACCAAAATTGTGGTTATTTCTTGTCCTTTTTTTATTTCCAACTTGGACGATGTCAAGCTGTGTGTTGGTCATGTGCCAGCTGTAAAACCAAGCTTAGGACTGAGAAACTTAATGCTGAGTTTCCAGACTCTGGTTACTGTACCGCTGGACTGTGTTCCTGGTGAGATCTCACTCCACCAGCTATAGGTTGTTTTTACAGCCCATACATGAAAGCCTGCACATTGCCTGGTCCAAAGACCTGGTTTCTCACTCTTCCAGGACAGATCCATCAGCTACTACGCTCTCAGGGAATGCTTTTCTAGCAGATCCTTATACTGAAGTGATGTATGAAAATGGTATCTTGCAACTTATTTCTCACAAAAAGCCCATTTACATGCTTCATAAAACTCACAGCTCTGCAAAAAGTACCCAAAGTGGTGATGTACAGCCAGGCCTTCAGACATCACCACATCTGCTCAGAGAAGAATTAGCAAGACCTCACCAAACTGAAGATGATTTTCAGTGCATAAGACAGTCTCCCAGGAAATATATCACATTTATGTACAAGTTAGTGAGACACTTCAGAGGAGCTTATTACAATAAAAAAGTAAGCTCCCACCCCTCCAACTGCACATCTCTCTCTCATTCATACAGTTCTGTGCTGGAGTCTGTGAAGAAAAATGATGGTCTGAGGCAGATGTATATGGCTGTAAACAGTTGCAGCCTTTGCCAAAAGAAGATTATGCCACAAAAGTTTTTTGGTGTTTTTTGTTTGTTTGTTTGTTTTGTTTTGTTTTGTTTTGTTTTTTTCCCAGAATCTTTCTCCCTACATTTCAAAGAAAGCTTCCCCTCTGACTGGGAGCAAACCTCCTGTAGACCAAGAAAGAGGAAGTGGCACCAAGTTTGTTAATGCAGTAAATGTAAAAATACACGAAACCTGTCAGTGTTTCCCCACAATTACTCTGAGCCATGCGTGCAAAGAAGGTCAAAACTTGAGGAACCCACATACGCCAATGGCAGAAGTGATGTGTGTTATCTTGCATACCAGATGCTCTCCCATAAGCTCTTAGGATGAGGTCAACCAGTACCCACCAGAATGAACTCACACAAACAATCTATAAAGCCTAGGTAAAAATAGTTATTACCGAGAGAACATTTTTCCACAAAATGACTACTTCATCCTTGACCTCTCTGTCCCAGTCTGCAGAAGAGACCAAAACCTTCACAAGGAGAATGTAGGAACTAAAATTTCATAACTCTACCGGTGATTGAAAATCAGGGACGCAGTGGAGACACTGCATTTTCAGCTTGTTCCTATTGACCCTTTCCTGTAATACAAATGCCAATGACTCTTTTCTTTCTCTGCTCTGCAGAGGCTAATAGCCTGTGACATTTCTCCCTGCCAACCTCCTTCTCACTCCAGAGGGGTTACCTACCCTTTCATCTCAGCACTTGCAAAACTTTTTCCTGCCCTGTGGCAACTGATTTCCCAAGCCCCTCTCATTTCCCACCTGTGTTTGAATGCACCGTCCACCCTCATCTTGGTGGTCTCTGCACATACTGGCACCAACTCCCTCCCGCCCTCTGCACAGGCTGCTTTGGATGATGATTAAACTCCAAATTAAGCACAGGAACCCTGCCACAGACTGCTTATTGTTTTTTCCAAAGAAATACTTGCTGTCCGTTGCATACCTACTTGACTTAGTTGACATGTGCCTTTGCTGTCACCCATAATGCTGCTGGTGTCTTTTGTGCAACTTTAACAGGAACCTTTGAGAGGTTTTTTCCTTCCTCTTTGCACCCCAGTTTATCCTGTGACCAAATTGTTCGCTCCCTCTCTAGATGAAAAAGCTTTATTCTCAGGAAAAAATGAGGTTGTGTCTTCACACACTGCTGCCCAAGCACCATTGTGTGGACTTGCAAAAACATTTACATTTGAGATAACATGGGATTAATTTTTTTTGGTGGGGTGGCACTGCCTGGGGTGGTTTTTTGCTCCTGGAAAAGGATTGATTTCATCAAATGTTTTATCAGTGCTATTTCTCAGGCGAACCATGAAATTTCTGCTCAAGCTGAAAGAAAGAAAGGTGGACTTTCAGCTAGCCACTGTTCAGGGTCCTTACTGGACCACTGGGAATACTATTTCAATTTTTCACAATTCCTGTCACAGAGGTAGGGTTTTTAGCTGCATTTCTTCCACTCCAGGTACGTGTGCTGCAATCCACTCACTCAGACAGTCTCCCTCATCTGGGTAATGATATTTATTCCAGCTGAACAATTCCAGGAGGAGAAAATGATGGACTTAAATTGAGGTCATATTTTGCAGATCCCTGTGTCCTAAATTCTCCAGAATGACAGAAATCCATTTCATCTGGTACACCGTGTTGTTTATCATCATTAACAAAACTTTGTGATAGAAAGGCTAAATTAGTCCAGAGGAAAATGACCAGAGATAACAGCCAAGATCTCTGTGAAAATCATGTGTGCTAAATGGCAGGCGAGTGACTCTAACACTGAATAACTGAAGCTGCTATGTCAGAGATGAAGCCACACCAAAGGGTGGGAGCGGGCTGCTGGGCTGCAGCGGCGGTACCGCAGCGCTCTGTCCCTGCTTTATGCACTGCTCCTTTGAGCAGAAAAGCAGTGTCTGATAGAAATCCCTGCTAGGAAGGTTGTTTCCATTCCTGGAAAGGACAAACCTGCTCTGGGAGAGAGAATTGCCCAGACTGGTGTCTGCCTGGCAGAAGGGGAGAAGGTGGCAGGATCATGCTGAAGCTTGCAGCTCAGCACAGGCTGCTAAGGGGGCTGACCTGCAATCTGGCAGCAATGAACTTCATGGGGCTTGGGGGACACTGGGCAGAGTTTGCTGAAACTCTCAGAGCTGCTGAGTTCCTACAAATCTGACAGGACACAGATACAATGGGTTGTATCACGCTTCTCCATCAAACCCTTTTCCAGTCCTGGATACAACAGTGTAGCAAGGAGGAGTCATAATTTGTCTGCTGGAGCCAGGAGGATGTGTGCAGGGTAAGGGAGGTTCTGCTAAGCCTTGATAAACCATGGGCTGTATTTTGAAATAGGTGAACCACATTCCTGGAGGGACTGATTTTCAGGTGAGTTTTGCCTTCTGCATTGGGACTGATGACACACATTATCCCTGATTTGAGTAGTGGAGTTCCATTACAGCAGATCAGGTGCACACCAATGCCTGGTAGGTACTTGTGGGTCATGGAAAGTTCCTCCTCAACTTGACTATTTGGCAGTTTGATTCAGGTTCTCCTGTAACTTACTGACTGTCCAGGCACTGAAAGCTGCTCCTTCAGCACCCTTAAACCCCTTGTACTTTAGGGTTTGTGAAACCTTGAATGACCTGCCACAAGCTCCTGATCATTTTAGCAAGAACCTGGTTCCCAGCAGAGAACCTCCAGATGTGCTGGACGTTGCAGGTATTCCAGAATGTACTCAGTCTCTGAGATGGCATGGAAGAGTTGTGCCTTTGCCAGTACAGCTTCCTGCCCTCCTGAACAGTGTGATTGCATGCCAAAAACCTCTTGGGAATGGTGCCTACTCCAGACCACACCTGCAATTGGATTAGACCACTGTGAATTGGCCACATAATGTGGCTGGAGACTGTAGCTCTGTGTGCTCTATGCCATCTTTCTTAAAAAGCAGAAATATGCAAAGGACAAAAATTATCACCCACCCCCCCCCAAAAAAACCCAACCAACCAAACAAAATAAACCAAACCAAACCAAACCAAAATAAACAAAGCAAAAAAATGCCACAAAACCCCGAACCCCAACCAACCAACTAAACACAAACAAACAAACAAACAAAACCCCCCAAAAACCCAACCCCAAAACCAAAAAAGAGTTCACTGGTTTCATTTTCTTAGATTCTTGCAGGGGTTTATTATTTAACCCTAACATATGAGACTAGTCCCTATGGCTAGCAGGCAGAATGGCTACTAGGTCCCTCAAATCTTATCTGCTCAAGTAAAGCTCATCAAGTAGACCTAAGGCCCCACTCAAGGCTTCTTTAAATGAGAATCTTGGTCTTGTGCAGTGTTATAAACCCTAAATAGATAAACAGAGGTCATTAGATGGTTTTCAGGTAACAATTTTACAGACAATACTTTTATTATTTTATATGGCCAAATTGCAACACACCAAACAGGTCCTTTGTCACAGGTGGAGACAATGTGAAAATCTTCACAAAAAGATAGACAATTCCAAGCAACATCTCCTTGAAATTCATCTTGGACTTCTGTTTCCTTTGGTAGAGCAAATTCCCAGTAGAAAACTGGATTAAATTGGGCCATGGTAGAAAATAACCTCTCTTGGACAAGCAGAACCATTACTATGTCGGAGTCTGACATTAGGTCATGTTCAAATTCTCACAATTGCATTTCAAAACATTCCAGCGTGAGAGGCATTTGCATAAATACAAGACGTTAATATCTAAATAAATTAGGGTAAAGAAACCCAGAGGCAGCTTTTCAGACCACTTCAGCACAAAAGTGCAGGCTTAATTTGTGTGCACAGTTATCCCAGTTCCATGTCCAATGTACCTAATTAGCCATTTGCAAGGACAATTACTCAATTTGCATGCATGGTCATGAATATTACACAGGCACTTTGCACCTGTATTTACACCTTTGAGGCTGGGTTTTTAAAGAGCTTAAGCCTCAGCTACCAATTTTGAGTTACCTACATAAGTTGACCGATTTTTGCAGAGGAAATGGATCAGATTTGTAAAACTCCTGTAGTGTGATGGATCTCTCCCTAAATTTTTCCACTCTGCACTGCAGAGCAGAAGCTATCTGTGATACAAGGTTATGGCAGATGTCACCAGATGGCACTCTTACATTGATTCTTCCTCATTCTTTTTGTTTTGTTTTGTTTTGTTTATTTTGGTTTTATGCGCGAGCAAATGTTCAGTGTTGAAAAGACATACTCTGTAGTGGAATTAATTTTGTAGGTATGGCTTAGAGGCAATTGGTGTTGGAGGCCGTGTTGGGTGGTGGAGGAGTTTGTAGAAAATTCAGAAGCTGTTCTTCAGGAGCTGACCATGGTTGCTGAATTGGAATTCCTGGAAGAAGCGGTCACCTTCCGACCCAAACCATTCTATGATTCTATATAGGTGACAGAATTTCTTTGTGTGGTTTCCCCTGTTCATGCAATAATATGATGGAATATAACTAAAACCTTACATCACTGATCTGTTCCCAAAAGCTGGCTAGCAAGGGCTCACTTTGGAGGCGTGTGACACCAATGCTGCAAACAAAGGACAGAGGGACTGAAAGAGTGATTTTTATATGCTAGTGTGTGAAAATACCACTACTGGGGTACAACACAGAAGGTTTTCTCTCCAGTGTGACAAAGAATTAAATATTAGCCCCAAATTCTCATGATGGTACTGCACCCAAGAAAGTTTGGGTTTGTTTTTTGATTTTTTTTTTTTTTGTCTCAAAAGGGAATAGTTAGACAAAGACATGATTCATCTCAAAAATCTGCCAGGAGGACCTCTAAAATCTCGAAAGAAGATTGTTCTGAAATAAAATTTACCTTAGAGAAGGTGAAGCAATAGATCAAAAAATATTACCCATAACATTCAATGGAATGTACCCAACATGCTGCTAGGAGTTAAAAATTAATCCTCGCAGGAGAAGGTAAATCCCCCTGTTTGTTTTCTTCTGATTGCTTCTAGACTCTCATTGCTTGAAGCCAGCAAAATCTATACTCCCCACTCTGGGATATTGATTCAATAACGTATGGGACATCCTCACGATAGAGAAACATGAGAGATTGAAAGATAACAAGAATAGGGAACTGTCTCTTAGGCATCATTTATGATTACAAAATTCTAATGTGGCTTCTGCAGGAGCAGTAGCTCAGTGGCCTCTCAGGCATACTGCAGGTGAGAAATCCTCTTGGCATGGACAACTTTTTTTTTTTCCTTTTCAGACTTTTTATTACTCTTGCTTGTTCCTTACAGTAAGGCTGCCTGCTGGAACCATGTCCACCTCTGAGCATCAAACACTTGTCCCTGCTGATTCCTGAATAGAAAAATAGTCATCAGTGGACATTCTCATTTTGTTTTGCATTGTCCTTATTGAAATCCGTGAGCTGAAAATGCACAGTAATTCCAATTATGCAGCTCAGTAGTGCTATCACTATCAACTTAGTACACTTCTGTTGCAACACAAGTGTCACAACAGCTCTTGTGCATCTCCCCTTCCACCAGCAAGGGAAGAGGTCTCACCATGCACCTCAGTCCTGCGACATTCTAAATGCTGGACCTTCTAAGAGTCTGTGAAAAGAAAGTGAAGGTTGTAGGAAACATAGTGATTCACAGACTAAAGAAAATGCCTTGCACAGAGTCATTTCAGAGCTCAATCTGTTTGGCTCATTAGGAAGAGAACAGGGAGGTGATGTGATTATGGAAGACAGATGACCTTGGGTGGTTTTTTTCCCCATCTAGTAAGGAAAGTCATCACCAAGAGAGCTACTTCAAATACATAGACAGTGGGCACTGCTGGCAGAGGATTTAGGATGGGCCATAAAAGCCAGCAGGAGGCATATGCTGCAATGAAACCTACAGACTCTGGAGCACAGCTGCAGGCATTTCATGAACAACTCTCAGATGTGGTCACAAGAGTGGTGCAAATGTAATGAAAGAGTTGGTGATTTGAGTTGGTATGAGAGACAGGTACCCTGGTACCTGCTCCAGGTATCCACAGGAGGTGGGATACTGGGCCCAGTCAGTGTAGGTCAGTCTGTCACCTGGAGCTTCCTGTGGTTCGGATTCAGCTCCTCAGAAACAGAATCCCTCATGCCTGCCCTCAGCTGGTGGGCTCAGGAACTCTTCCAGGTTCACAGGTTCATATGTGTGACCTGGAGGCACCCAGGATGAGAACTTTGGAGTAAACCATCCGTCCTTCTCTTCCTTACCTGCCTTCAAACAGCAAGAGGAGGCTAGAGCAGTCCAGTGAGGTTGACAATTTGGATGTTCAGACCACCACCTTGTGAGAATTTCAGGATGCACTCTGACTGCTCAGCATGGATGCAACCTCAAGACCTGATGTACAAAACTAAGAGGGACACATTGCTCTTATCCTGCTTACACAAAATGGCCACTTTTCTCTCCTTTTGGCTGTGAGGGGCGATTTGTTGCGTTTTTCAGTGCTAATGCATGCGGGCACACACCAACAGTCAGCTACTGTTCTGCTGTCAGGCTGGACGTGTGCTTGGAAGTGAAGTCTTTCAGGCTTGTTATGCATTCAGACATCTCTTCATCTGGATATTGCCTGCGGTCTTGGAAATAATCATGTCTTTCAGTAAGAACATAATTCTTAGGTGAATAAAAATCACTCAACACTTTAATGAGACCATTACATTTAGTTTCAACTGTCTTACCCTCTTCCACAAGGTCTTTCAGTAGGAGAAACAGCTTTGATCCACCTCCTAATAGAAACATGACATGTGCTTTTAGTTATAGATCCATTTCACTGGGTGCTCTCCCACCAAACTCTGCATCTTCACCCACACTCTGCCCCTGGTTCTCCTGAAGGAGGTCTGTGCCTCTCCTCTTCCTTTGCCCAACCCTACTCCTGGAGTCATCCCCCTTCTGATGATGCTGTTGTCCTTGAAGGACTGTGGAGGAAGAGGCCCATTACAACAGCACCCTCTCTGCGCTGAAACAGCCATGTTCCTCAAAAAGAGACTAATTTAAACTACCCTGGCGAAGCGGGAGCCTTCTTGAGCAGCTCCACCCAAAGGGATGCAGCAGAGGAGGACTACAGCAACCTGCTGGGAGTGTTCCAGCCCTAGAGCCTCTGAGGCTGAATATGCCTGGAGGGAGGATGCACCAATTAACCCTTTGCAGATGCAACTTCTTCACAGCTGCAAACAACTCCTGATAATCACATTATTTTTCCATGCATAAATTTAATCCTATTACTTCTAATTATGCCCCAGTGTGCAACGCTAAACAAATCTCATCTTTTTGTTACATATACCCTCCAAGAAACTTATTATGTTCCATCTCAAGTCGTTATGCATAAGTATCTCTTTTAATCATTCCTTGCATTCAGCCCCTCCAGACCTCAATTATTTCTACTCCTTCTAAATGTATTGAGATGATTTTGCTACTGAATGGACTACAACTACTTCACTGGGTGTTATAAACCCTAAATAGATAACCAGAGGTCATTAGATGTTTTTCAGGTAACCATTTTACAGACAATACTTTTATTATTTTATATGGCCAAATTGCAGCACACCCAACAGGTCCTTTTCTTTGGAATGTGGAAGATTTTGATCGTAACGCAGCAAGCCTCAATGTCATAATTACTGGCAAAACTATTTTTGTTGTTCTTATCAGCATTTTGTCACCAAAAACAGTTTGTTTCCATAATTACTGGTTCATTATTATAAAAGTCTCATTTTTTTCTGCTGAAAACTTTGGCAGTGGCTATATAATTTTAAGGTTCCTTGAAGAACAAAGCTCCTTAGGAGAACAACAAACAAGGAACAAGGCAGTTTCAAGCTGTTTTTCCTGAAAAGGCTAATGGAAATGATTCCCTTGTGTAAGGCAGGAGTACCTGCCCTTTAGCAGAGGATCTCAGCTTTGCTCCTACTGTGACAATGAAGTTCTGCCGGGCGAGGAGGCACTAAATGCTGTCAGCTCTCAGAGTACAGTGATGCGATGCTCTGTCTGCTGTCCATCAATACCTTAAGGTGACAGTTATGAAGCATGAGGGCAATGGAAAAGCTCACAAAGGCAGGAAGACCCTAAAGCCAGCAGTGAGCAAGGAGAGGAACAAGGGCTCAGGCAAGCTCTGTGTGCACAGAGCATGAGCATGAAAGTGCTGAGAAGGTCTGTTTGGCCAACTAACATTTTTGGTGAGAAATCCCAAAGCTCTGCAGAATTTCATATTTCATATCAGAGCACCTTTTTTTCTTTTTACTGCAAAGTGCCTTTTGAGCTCTCAGAAACTCCTTGTCTCTGCTCATGACAGTATTTGTCTTAGACCCTGAAAGAAGTGTGCTGCAAAGTGCTGGCACACCACTATTGGCATCTGGTGTGTCACCACTACCATCCATGACACAGTAAGATGCCACCAGCGTCGTGTATGAACTGTGGAGAATCTGGAAGCCATTTCTGATAGCAGTTCCTAGTGACAGGACGAGTCACGATCAGCACGTGCCCAGAAAAATACCACGTGATACTCATGGCACAGTCTGAGTGGTCAAGAAAACCTTCCACATGTGCTCAGCAGAAAAAGCAATGGAGAAATAGCTGTGGAAGACTCCAGTCTTCCACATCAGCCTCCCTCCCAGAGATAGGTACCTACTATCAGGAAGTTATCTCAGTAAAGGAAAAATAGGTAAAAAATATCTCCTAATCAGTGGTCTGTGTTTGGGATTTTCCACAGTGGGGGGTATTAATGTCCATCGCAGATGGCAGACTGAACAGCACACCAGCTTGTGTCCCCCATCACCTCCACAACCCTCTGGGATTCTCCTGTGCAAGCTGGTCTGCTTCACAGTGCCAGGAAGCCTTTGGCATTGCATCCACAACCCAAACACGTGGGTTATTCATGGGTTGGATCTACAAGGCATTTACTTGCACAGGATCATAACAGGTTACACCCTACACCTGTATCTTCTGCCCACTGAAAGTGCTTCAATTACAGAATGCTCTTTTTCTGGGAAACTGTGCTGGTGTGTCTCTTTAGCAATGGCTAAAGCTGTTTAGAGAGAGCCAAACTGCCATTTGGACTGGCTTCCTGGTGTTTCTGCAACAGTTAGGGCCCACGTGTCTTCATGTAGCCTTCTGGTAATGCCTAGACATAACATTTTCTCCCTTTTTTTACTGCTGAGCTCTCTCAGGCTGTCTCTATCAATGACTTGTCAGATGTAGAAACATGGAAAGGTTGGCTGGAAAGGACTACAGGAGGTTTCCATCCTCTTCTCACTCTAAACACTCCAGCACTGAGGTGCTTCCAGAGAAGGGCAAGGAAGCTGGTGAGGTGTCTGGAAAGCCTGCCTGATGAGGAGAGGCTGAGGGAACTGGGATTGTTTAGTCTAGAGAAGAAGAAACTGAGAGGAGACCTTATTGCTCTCTACAACTACCTAAAAGGAGGTTGTAGTGAGGCTGGTGTCGGTCTCTTCTCCCAAATTACTTATGATAAAATGAGAGGAAATGGCCTCAGGTTGCATCAGGGGAGGTTTAGATTGGATATTAGGAAGAAATTCTTCACTGAGAGAGTGGCTGGGCATTGGAACAGCCTGCCCAGGGAGGGGGTGAAATCAACATCCCTGGAGGTGTCTGAAAAACAAGTAAACGTAGCACTTGAGGCTGTAGTCTAATGGATAGAGAGATGTCAGGATGAAGGTTGGACTCGATGATCCTAAAGGTCCTTTCCAACCTAATGATTCTATGATTCTAAACAGGACTATTTTCAAACAGCAGGTCAACCTTCAAGATAGGAAATGTTTCCACCCACTGGAGCTATCTACCAGTGCTGTGCCAGCCTCCCGGTAAAGGAGGTTTTCCTCCTGTCCAAACTGAAGCTCCCAGTCTGCATCTGTTTCCCCTCTTTTTCTACCATCTGCCACTACTGGGTATAGATCTGCTGCATCATCTTCATAAATGCTTTTCAAGTATTTGCACACTGCAGTAACAACAATGCAACATAAACCAGAGGTATTTTGAATTTCTCCCCCGAATGACCTCTCCCCGGGTTAGCCGAGGACTCAGCATAAGGCTCACTCAGCTGGAACTGGGAATCAGAGACAGAAACTCCCGGTCTACCTCATTCAGGGACCTTCTTGGTGAAAAAAAAGGGTGATAATTCCTAGATCAGAATACTGGCATTTGCTTCAGAAATTTCCACAATGTCTATCAGCAGAGACCGAAGCAGTGGCTTGTCACATCTCCAAGGTCTCATCCTCTGCACGTGGCACAATCTGTTGCCAAAATTATCTCCTTTCCTGGGGATTCCTGTGTGTTCAAAGATCTGTCTTGATGCTGTATTCCTTCAGAAAAAAAAAAAAAAAAGAAAGAAAAAAAAAGAAAAAGGCTTTAAAGTCTCATTCTCATTTTGATTCGTTTGAATCTAAATTAGATTTATTTCATTTTGAGATGGGCACAGTGGAAGAGTCTATTAAAAAATTAGGAGCAAAAGAAAACATCTGAATTGCAACTGCAGCATGAAAGCGTGAAGGCTCTTGTCAAAACCTTGATATAAAGGACAATGCTGCGCTTCATTGTCAAAGGGAGATAATTGAAAATAGCATTGAGTCATGTCATCGCAGAACTCCAGAGCTGAGCGGAAGTTCAGAAGGGGTTGATTTTTGTAGCAAATTATTTCCATTGTTGGAAAAACTGCTTGAACAGAAATGTGATCTTCCTTTAGAAATACTAAAAGCTTTAGAATACCATACAAACCCACTCCACAAATCGATATTTCAGACTCTTGCTTTCTCAATAGTCTTTTTTACATTTCTCTCTAAGTAGAGCAGGCAGAATTTGGTCATATTAGGAAAAATCCATGTATTTAGGAAAAAAATTGCACCATCTTTGTTGATACTGCTACAGCAACAATGTAGTTTAAAAGCTTCCCTTTGAATAAATCTGCCACCATTCTACATGTCTCTTTCTTCCTCTTTCTTATTCATCATCACTTGAAAGAAATACGACAATGACAAGTCATTTTTAGTTATATGGCTAACAACAAGTGGCAGATGATAGCCAGCCCCCGATGGCAGGATGGTCTAGTCATCCATACCCTAATGATCCCTACCCTGCCAGCCTCTGGAGATGCAGCAGTGGCTGTGATGGTCCCTTCTCATGGCACATGCCTGGGAAGCTTCCATGAGCATTGTTCACTCCATTTTCCTGAACTGGCCAAAAAGATGGGATGAGTTGTTTTCAGCAGAACATTAACAGCCAACTGGAAAACATTTGAGATCTACCCAAAGGTACATGCAGTAAAAGCAATGTCCTCCAGCCCAGCAGCTCACGTCTGGACATCCACATCTGAGCTAATCACCATCAGCCTCTTATGCCATCAAAGCAAGGAACCAGGCATCTCCAGAGAGCACTTCAAGTTGCCTTGTGTCTGCTGTTGCATCTTCATGGACCACAAAAAGACCATGATATGAAGATGTTAAGAGAGGGTGAAGGGGTCAGACACCTCTCTTCCACCACACGTTCTGTTGGTTCACCCTGAAATACAGATCCTTGCTGCAGGCGCAGACTCTTTGCCTCTGTATGTGTGGGGAACCCAGCAGGTAGATGATGTAAATGCAGTGTTCCTCATCCTCCTTCCCAGTTATGAGCCCTCAGGGAGAAGAACTGGAAGAAAGGGTTCAAAGTCTGTTTCATCTCCAGCATGAAAAATTTCCCAGAAAAAACAAAACAAAACAAAACCAACTGATAGTTTCCTGAGAAATAATGAAAAAAATAACTGCACCCTTCACACTCTGTATGAGAAGCTTCTTCTTTTAATACTATCATTACTTAATAGTAATTACCAATAAGTTTATTACTAATATTGTTTATTAGCAATTAGTATTTTTGCTTATTTTGATGGTGGTATTATGTGGGAGTGAAATAACTTTTTCCTATTTAAAGAAAAACACGTTTCTTTCTTCTTCAATGTAGTACCACCTTTTTCCAGTTCAAAACTTCTTCTAGTTCAAAACTTTTCCTATTTCAAAACCAATTAGGAGGCAGTTCATCCATCTGTTATGTTCTTGTTCTCACCTATCCCTGCTTTTTCTGTCATTTCTAAATGGAGAACACACACACATAAAAGAACCATTTTATGTCTGTTTCTGTTTTCCAAAGGATAACTGCCAGTTTCTAGGTTCTTGGTTTCTGGAGGTAAAGTGGAACCAAAGGCCAACATGAAAAGAAGTAGAATTTCCTTTTAGCCCTAGTCTTCAGGTTTCCCTTTAAAAAACAAAACACAACACAACACAAAAATGGTAACACATCTCATGTTTTAAAGGAAATACCAGCATGAGAGACTTGGGATTGTTCAGCCCAGAGAAAAGAAGGCTCTGAGGAGGAGACCTTCTTGCAGCCTTCCAGTACTTAAAGGGGCCTACAGGAAAGCTGGGGAGGGGTTGTTAGCCAGGGAGTGTAGGACAAGGGATAACAAGTGTAGGACAAGGGATAACAGTTTTAAACTGAAAGAGGGGAGATTTAGATTAGATCTTGGGAATAAGGTCTTTACTGTGAGGGTGGTGAGAGCCTTGCCCAGGTTGCCCAGGGAAGTGGTAGATGCCCCATCACAGGAAATGCTCAATATCAGGTTGGATGGGCCTTTGAGTAACATATTCTAGTTGAAGATTTCCCTGCTCACTGCAGGGGAGGCTGGAATGAGATGATCTTTACAGATCTTTCCAACCGAAACCATTCTGTGATTCCGTGTTTTGTCTAAAATAAGTTTATTTCCTATTTTTCTGGCTCCTCTTAATGGTAAGCATGAAGCCACAGCAAAACGTGGCTCTGCAGCCCTGCTGCATTCCTCTAGCAAAGCCACCCTTGTTCCCTGCTGCCCAGCACCCTTCCTGTCCTCTTTGCCTCCACTCCTGCCATGATTCATCACCCCTGACCCAGTCGGGTTTCATATTGATTTCTTCAAGGTGCATCAAATCCTTGACCTGTGGCAAGTTCCATGAGGACAACCGAGTGGAGCACTCCAGTGACAAAGCTCCAGGACTCTCCTACCAGTCTCTTTTCTGCCTCTTTATTGGCCTGTGGGATGTATGTTTTACATGGTCATGTTAAGCTTTGAACAATTCAATCAGAAATTATATTTAGCACACAACTCATTGCTGGAGCTCCCCAGTCCTTCCAGAAAACGGGCATGTCCTGCATGTGTGGGAGGATCTTGTCATGCGCAACCCGAGCCATCTTTAGATTGAATTTTCCACGGAGTCCTTGCTGCATAGCTGGAGTCACTTAATTCATAGCTCAAGATAGGGCTGAGTCCTCTGCCAGAGCTTTGTGCATGGCCCCAAATATCTTCACAGAGCCAAGCCCACATCATCAACCTGACTCACATTTGAGGGCTCCTCAGGAAAAGCTCTGACACACAGAATCACAGAATGTCTTTGGTTAGAAAAGACCTTCAAGATCATCTAGTCCAAGCTCTGACCCAACACTGCAAGCTCACCACTAAACCATGTCCCCGAGCACCAGGTCCACAGGTCATTTAAATACTTCCAGGGATGGCGACTCCACCACTGCCCTGGGCAGACCATTCCAATGTTTGAGAACTCTTCCAGTGAAGAAATGTTTCCTAATATCCAGCCTGAACTTCCCCTGGCACAGCTCGCAGCCATTCCCTCTGCTCCTGTCTCACATCCCCAGGGAGAAGAGGCTGTCCCCTCCGTGCTCCAGCCTCCTGTCAGGTGGCTGTAGAGAGCGAGAAGGTCCCCCCTCAGCCTTCTCTTCTCCAGACTAAACAACCCCACTCCCTCAGCTGCTCCTCCCAGGACTTGTGCTCCAGACCCTTCACCAGCCTCGTTGCCCTTTTCTGGCCACGCTCCAGCACTTCTCTGTCCTTCTTGTAGAGAGGGGCCCAGAACTGTACTCACCAGTGCTGAGTACAGGGGGGCAATCACCTCCCTATTCCTGTGGCCACAGTGTTTCTAATACAAGCCAGGATGCCATTGGCCTTGGCCACCTGCCTGCACTGCTGGCTCATGTTTAGTCGACTATCGATTGATACCCACAGGGCCTTTTCCAACCTGCAGCTTTCCAACCACACATCCCCAGGTCTGTAGCTTGCTGTGGGGTTGTTATGACCCAAGTGCAGGACCTGGCGACTGGCCTTGTTGAACCCCATGCAATTAACCTTGATCTAATCTGTCCAGGCCCCGCTGTAGAGCTTCCCAATGCTCCAGCAGATCGATACACCCACCCAGCTTAGTGTCATCTGCAAATTTACTGAGGGCACACTCACTCCCCTCATCCAGAGCATTAATAAAGATACTGAAGAGAACAGGCCCCAGCACTGAGCCACAGCTCCAGGGAACACCACTGGTGACTGGATGCCAGCCAGACTTCTCTCCATTCACTGACACTCTTCCGGCCCAGCCATCCAGACAGTTTTTATCCAGTGCAGAGTGTATTTATCCAGGCCTTGTGCCATGAGTTTCTGAAGGAGAATGGTGTGGAGTGTCAAAGGCTTTACTAAAGTCCAGGTAGACAATGTCCAGAGCTCTTCCCTCACCCACTAGGCGGGTCACCTTGTTGTGGAAGGAGATCAGCTTAGTCAGGCAGGTCCTGCCTTTCGTAAGCCCATGGGCTGACTGGGCCTGATCACCTGGATGTCTTGTATGTGCTGTGTGATGGCACTCAAGATGACCTTCTCCATAACCTTCCCTGGCACCAAGGTCAGACTGACAGGTCTGTAGTTCCCAGGATCATCCTTTTGGCCCTTTTTAAGAAGGGACATCACATTTGCAAGGCTCTAGTCAGCTGGGACCTCCCCAGTTAGACAGGAATGTTGATAAAAAATGGAGAGCAGCTTGGTGAACACTTCTGCCAGATCCTTTAGTACCCTTGGGTGGATCCCATCTGGTCCCATAGACTTGTGCACATCTAAGTGGCAAAAGAGGTCACTGATCATTTCCTCACACTTGCAGGGCATAGTACCTGTTCTGCAAGGGCAACCGGGATCTTGGCATCCCTGATGCTCCTTAGCCTTTCTACCTCGTCCTGCAACACTGCCACCCATCTGAGCACGTTGTCCATCTGCTCACCATGCACGCAGCTGCTCTTAGAGCATCCACTCGTTGCAAGTGAGAGGCTCATGCCCTCACTGGAGCCTGTGACCTGGACAGCTGCGTGTTGCTGTGGAAGCCCCATCTGGGCTCCCACATCTACTCCAGCTTGGATGGGAGCTTGACCTTCTGCCATGTGGACACCAGGGCTGAGGTCCTTCCAAGGGGGGGATGCCACCACGCAGGGGGTAGCAGAAAGCCCTTGTTGGGTTTCCTATTCTTCCCTGGGCATTGAGTGCCTGTTGGGCTGCAGACCCTCTGCCCCTTCACGTGTGCCCCCGCGTGCCCTGCTGGCACTGTTCCAGTGGGCAAAATAGCCACCGCCTCACCGTGCATGCTCTTTGCAGTAATGTTTTTGGATAATGCAGCTGAGCACTGAGGGTCAGCTCAGCACAGCCTTAGGTTCTGAGCATCTTGACTGCAGCCTTCTCTGCTCTGTTTGTTACACAGACTTCTTTCTTACTGCACCCAAGACAAGCTGCTGTCAGCATCACTGGTCTCCCTTCCCCCTTTTCCCTGATTGTGCTAGATTTTACAGATAATTAGTTGACTCTAAATTGAAGCTTTCAACTAGGATTTTCACAAGTTTTCTGAGTGTAACAGGAGCAGAAGCTGCAGGGCAAACGGTCCTCAGATGGATCCACAGATCTCCAGTTCATCAGGTACAGGAACACAAATTTCCCCGAGATCTTTCAGGTGCCTGGTTATGCCCATCTAGGACCCAGCTCACAGGCAAGTTGCATTTGTGCTGACTGCAAAGGCGTGCAAAGCTCTGCCGAGGGGTGGTAAACTGATTTACAAGTCAAGTTTTAGAGCGCGAACAGTTATGGAAAAGTGAACATTTTTAGAGTAGAAATTCAGCTTGTAGAGAGACTCTAAAAGAACTGGCACACAATCCCAGGCTTGGGAAAGGCTCATCTGTAAAAACACTGTCTTTGGAAGTGCCCATCAAAAGCCCTATTGCCCTAAACGTCAAGGCTTACCTGGTTGCAGGCAGTGGGGATGCGGGAGGCTCCCTGGCATGACAGTGAGTCTGTACCATCTTCCAGGTCTCAGTCTCTTCCATCCTCTTGCAAAGTCAAGACAGTTGAAGTTTCTAGTTGCCTGCCTCCACCTCACCTCCATTTGGGGAAATGCTGTTTATACACTTCACAAATTCTGCCTTTCTTTGCCCCTGTGCAGAACAGGTCTTCCCAGCAGCATTTCATCCTCTTATCTACAGGAGATCCACTGCATGGGGACCTAGGAGACCAGTGATCACAGAAACCCCTCGGTGCATATAAAAAAAGTCAGATTTGTACAGGAAAAAAAAATATTTAAAAGAAAATGCTTAGACATTCATACAAATCTGCAAACACCACCTGATTCAGTATCACCAGAAAGATGTACTGACTCCAGTGGGTTTTGAAGCAGGTGCTGTTGTTAGTCTAAGCACTCAGCATCATATTGCAGAGATATGAATCAGTCAGAGCAAATCCAACAGAAAATATTGAGAATGATCCAAGGCCTAGGGAACACCACCTGCAAGGGAAGACTGAAGAGATGGGGCCATCTAGTCCTAAAAAGAAACTTGAGGCTGGTCCTTATGGTGGTCTTCAAATACAGTAATGTTAGGAAAGACACTGTAATTCATGTCTCTGTGAAGGAAGGAACAATGGAAACAAGAAAAAGGTTTCCATACCCTAACAAGATTTTAATAACCTGACTGGGGAGATTGATATTTCTGCCACTGATGTTTTTAAGGCACAGCTTAGACAACTATGAGTCAGAAATAACTTAAGCAGAACTCACCCAGCCTTGGGGCAGCAGAATGGTCGAGGGACCACTTCTGCTCCCTTTGTGCTTGATTTTCCCTAGATCAGTGCTTCATGAAAAGTGAATACAGTCAGCAGTGAGTGTGTGAGGACAACGCAGACTTTGCTGGTGGCATGAGATTGACCCAGGAGTGAGTGCCATGGCTGGACTCTCTAGCAAGCAGTACAGCTGTGTGTGCAAAACACGTTCCATGGTTTAACTTCCAGCTTGATGATCCCAACACAATACCATGTTTGCAAACATGGATTCTTCACAGCATTCAGGGCTGAATGGAGATCTGGAGATGACACAGTGGTAGTGACTTGAAGAGCCGCCCGCCTAGAAGAAATGTGGTGAGAAGTGGCAGTATTCTGTAACACAGATAATGAATGAACTTTCAGTGGGTGATTAGACTAGTACTTGGGCTGGAAAATTAACATTCATCCTTAAGGCTGAATGTTATGGAACAAAACTGAATTGTCAAACAATTCTGACTCATGAACACATTTGTAAAACTCATGGTGCTCTTGGAGGGATGATTGGAGAAGAGCTAGAGGGACAAATTCATGGAGTAAGCGATAAACTGGGTAGCACTAAACCTGGATGAGTCCCCGATTGGTCTGATCTCTGTTGATCCAAGTGAGGACAATAGGCACAGCACTTGTTTGGAAGAACAAGATGTGCTCCCAGAGACTCAGAGGTCCCTTTTCAGAGGCTGAAAAGCAACCAGGAGATCCAGACCAAGCAATCATCTTCAGGAAGAAGGCTTGTTTTTCTAAAATAATGAAAAGGTTGGTGCTTACAACATTTTTTACTGGAGAAGAAGACAAAAAGCTACTTGTGAGCACCACAGTGTAAGATGATGGTCAGTGAAATAGGAAACTGCCTGGAATCTGTATAGGTCTTTGCAAATCAGCAGATTTTCAGGTGTATGTATTTCCCCAAACAATCTATGACCTCAGACCTTTCTCCAGCCTGTGTTTATCAAAATGCCATGCCTTTTTGACGGTGCGGGATCTCCTTAGAATGAGAAGAAAGGAAGAGAGGCAACCTGTAGTGTCTGGAGCATGACTGGTGTCTCTTTGGCAGGCTATCATGCAGTCAGTGATGACAGTAGAGAGGATTCTGCTTTTATTCATTTTAAGCCCTACAATTCTTCCATGAGATGCTATGATTCATGCTTTGCCTGCCTAGCTCTGGTCGAGTCCTGGCCCAAGGTGATGATTCAGTGCTGTCCCTACAGCTTCAGAGACAAAGCTTGGTACATAACTGATCTGTGTGGCTTGTCCATGTGGCTCACAGAGAAAAGAAACTTTAGAAATGCTGTAAGAGATGCAACAGTTTCTCTCCTGTCCCGGCTGAACACACATCACGGTCTGTCTGCAGAGAAGCCATGGCCAGCAGAGAGGTTGATGGCCTCCATTTTGGTCATCTGATCATTTTGACATGGATCTCACCTGGAAGAGGACTCAGCACATTGCCTGTAGCAGAGGCACCAGGAGGAATCACCTTCCCTCTCCACAAGCACAGCCAGAGCTGTCCCTGCCACGACCCTGGAGCCGTAGAAGCGGTGCTGCAGTCGCGTCCCTCCTCTCACTCTTCACCTAACGCAATGAGAGAACAGCTGTGTTTTCATGCCATCTCTTGGGGCTCTTCCATTTCTCACCGAATATTGTCGCGGAGAGACACATTAGTTTGTTTACAGCATTCTGTTTACTGAATATGTTCTCTATTTAGGTTTTTATTATGATATTTTATTTTTATTGCTCTCTGCATGATCTGTTTGTTTGCATTAACTTGATTCTAACGTTTCATAATCTGATTATGGGGAGCGAGGCTCAGAAGGAAGTTATAAAGCACGCACACTGTAGCAATATACCTGCATTACTGAGCACCAGTTGTGTTTGCTGCTTGAGCCTCGGCCTCTTTCTTCGCCAGGGTCTCCCCAAGAGTAAAAGTTGCTGATGAACCCATGGAGAGCTGGACACTGGAGAGGGGCATAAAGGCAGAACATGTAGTACTTACAAGTCTTTCTTATCTTTCAAGGTGCTCCATGGTTGTGCCCAGTGATGCAGGACCTGTCTGTCCAAGAACGGGCAGGCATAATGGGTCCATGGGTCTGAGCGGGCCAGAGTAGAGCAGGTGGCAATGGCTTTGCCTGTCTGTGAGTGACAGAGTTTCTCCTGTCTGTTTCTCTTTGGGAATGAAACCAGTTTTGTGCTCTGCAAGATCATAATGCAGTCTTACAGAGATGATGAACTTTCTTGGGTTGCCATACTGGTTTCACCTCTGCTTACCTGGGGTCAACATGCACCTCTGCTCAATAGGGGGTCAACATGCACTTGTCCCATGATCTTGACTTTGTGTTGTGCATAACACGAAGGCAAGAGGTTTCCTGCTTTTCAATAGATGCACAGAATTACTTTATGTCACCTATTTCCTTGTAGGCTTTGCTGTTAAATGTAGCTTCTGGTTCAGAAAATCCCCATGTGCTGATTGCCAGAGCAGGGAGGGTCTTACAGGTGACTATGATCCCTACTTGTTCTGCTTTTTGTACTGTAAATGTTTGCTTAAGGAAATAAGGTTCTGGAGTGGGTTACCTTAAGTCATCTCAGTGGTCATCTGCCACTCTTCCAAGTGCCAACATGCACACTAAGCTCTGTCAAGAAGGAGCCAGCAGAGAGGAAGGCATTTGCATCTTTCATTACTGCATCACTTTTACCTTCAGCAGCTTTTCTTTGCCTAATTGGATACAAGCAGGTAAAGAGCTCGATAATTCTCTTTTTCACTCATGCCAGCAACTGGCAAATTGCAGGAAAGATTAGTCTGTAGCCAGATGTTAGCCAGGAAATAAATTTGCCCTTGAGCAAGGGGACTTCCAGCCATTATGTTCAACACTGAACATGCATCAGAATGATGCATGAAATAACATCGTTAGGTCTTTTTCTGGCAATTTTCTCAGAAAAAGCCAGGGGAGGGGTTGACCAAGAGCTCAAATATCCCAAGGCTTTTTATTGCAAATAACAATACTTGCAAATTTCCACATGAACCTTGTGAAATTAGCTGTCTCGGGGGCAACTGACTCAGGGCTTCATCCTCCATCTGTTGAAGAATTTCAAAGGGATGTGGATGGCTAAAGAAGCAGATATATGATGAAGTTTCTATAACCTCCAAAGCCTCTGTAACCCAGAAAACTGCCTAGCAGAGTTTGGTAGTGACAGAACTTCCTGAGTAGAGGAAGTGTCGTATTTTTTTTTTTACAATTTTCTGATCTCCAAAAGCTTGTGTGAGTTTCTGCTGTGCACCCCAGAAAATACTTGTCTTGCAGACATAACATTTGCCTTCACCAAGAAGACCAAGAGTGGAAGCTGCAGTTCATTTTGGATGAAGAGAGCTCTCCAAAAGCATGTGGTTCACCAAGATAAAGGGCTCTAGCATACTGGGTTGCCCACGCCTGGGCAGATGGACATTGTAATAACACTGTGCCTTCCTGCAGCTGATACACACATTGTATAAAGCACAGTGCTGAGCTGTAGGGATGCTGGTAAGCAGAGGAGCATTATGGCTAACCCCTCTTAGATCTGCTGTCTTCTTCCAAGAGCTGCTGAAACAGCTGTGCAGTGAGACACCCTGCATCTAATCCAAAATGAAGTGAGATGGAGTTCAGAGGTGGTTAAACACTGGAGTAGCAGCCCAGAGGCGCTGTGGGACTCCCCATCCTTGGAGAGATTTCAGCATTTACCTGTCAAGACATTGAGCAACCTAATGTAACTTCAAAGGTGACCCTATCCTGAGTGGAGGGTCAGACCAGGCAACCTCCAGATGTCCCTTCTAGCTTGAATTATTCTGTGATTTTATGAGAAGTGCGAAGCAGGCCATTCAGCAAGGTGTCCTGCTACAGCATTAGAGGCAGAAGTCTTGCTGCATTTTTTCATAAGATTACTAGTCTGCTTCAGTGGAGTTGGGGAAAGAGACCCACAAAAGCACCATGAAAAGAGAGAATCACGCACAAAAGGTGCTATTGCTGCCTGCTAGAGGAGGAACGAGCTGATCAAGGCTGCCGTCAGCCTTGGAGTCCAGCTCAGAAAATCATTCCTTTCCTGTTCACGCAAGCAGGGCAAAAGTACCATCCATATAGCTCAGCTCTGCACATCCCTCTGAACCACAGTGGTGGATGTCCTGTCTCCATTCTCATTTTCCTTCTGATTGTTTAAATCTTTGCTAATTGCAGAGACATCTGCTTTCAGCAGAGGATGAACAAACAAGTTTCAACGCCAGCTTGCTCAGTGCCAGCAGCAGCTGCTGGTCAAACAAGACGTCCCAAGATCATCCCTCTGCTCTTCTCTATTGGAGAAATATTATTAGGCACACCTTTCTTACTGATCACTGACTGATGATGCCAAATCAGTTGTTTGTTTGATCCTGAGTGTGAATGTCAGCCTCTAAATATGGAGTTCTTTACCTCAAAAAACAGTGCTCTGACTTTCTTAGCTGGTGTATCACATCCTTTTCTCCCCTGTATTGAGTTGGGGACTGGGGAACTCAGATGGACTTCAAGTCATGTTGGAATATCCTGTCCAAGTCTGCAAAAAGAGTCAGTGGCCAAACCCCAAATTCTTCTCTCTTTTTTTTTTTTTTTTTTTTTTTGCCAGCAGAGACTACTGAAGTATTGCAAAGAAAAACTTTATGTTAAAAATCATTTTCTGAAAATATTTTTGAGGGAATTTTAAATGCTATTCAAATTGCATATTTTTAGAATTTTATCCGTCTTTTTTATTCCAGCTTGCTGTTTTGTAACAAAACAATTTTTGCCTGTACACATCTTACTTTCAAGCAGAAAATAGGATTTTTCACAATTTTGTGCAATAATCATGATAAGATTGATGTAAAAATAAAGTGGCAGATGTGATGAGAACAGCAATGAGGTCTGTTTTGAACCCTGCAAAATGGAAACAGAGTTATCATTTCATATTTCGTGGATGAAATGTTTTTTGATATTTACCAGGAGAGTGAGGGCAGGTGGATCCAGAGAAGTCTGTGCATTGTGTAGAATGCTGAAGACAAAAATAAAGGCTGCTAATTTTTGGTTTCCTCTACTTGGCAATGTGAACTGTGATGCAGATGAGCTGAGTGCTTCTGGGTGCCAGGGGGCAGGTTCGGAGGGCCACGGGCATCCCTGGCCACAGTCTAACTTCTCTAGAAGCAGAACCAGAAGCAGGGAGACATCAAGAACGTTCCCAGAAGGGTCTGTTAATTTTTGGAATCTCTTCCTGGGAGCTTGGCCCACAGCTGGCACACCTTGGGCTATGGTTGTGTTTTCCAGTGGTTCCTTCCATGCTGCAATGGGGTCTCACACCACAGATTTGCATCCAGAAATTACATTTTACTGCACACTGAAACTATTCGGACAGACCATATTTGAGCATTAGCAGCCCTCCTACTTCTGTCTCCACTGTAATTGCTGCTAAGTCTTCCTGATAGTCTTTAAATGAGGAAGAGATCAAATATGTACAAATGTTTATGATGCATTGTAAAATAACAAGCCCTTAGGAAACATTAGCCTTTCAGCACTGAATGGGCTCAGCTGATGTAGAGTCATGTTATTTGAAAGCACTTTTGCTTATGTTTTGTGTTGGTTTTTTTTCCCTTTTTGGAGGGGCGTAAAAGAGGAGGGGGAAGGGCATTATTGAACATTATTGGAAAGCACTTTAATCCACAGCCACAACTGGTCCTAGTCCTGGGTCCTGATGAGGCCAGTTCCTTAGGTCAGGAGTGCCTGTTGACCATCTTTGCTTCTTGGCCCACCCAAGTTATTTGTTCTCAGTGTTAAGTAGTAAACTCTCTGGCCTTAGGTGCTGCAAATCTCATAGTTTAAAACTATATATATATATAAAAATCCAACCCTAGCTAAAAATTTTTATTAACTTTTCTTCTTTAAAGAACAGGGGAGACCAGACCCTTTGGGACATTCTCTGCCTAGTTACAGTAGACAACTATCTTCATTGTGTTAAACGTGGCCTAAGACAAAGCTCTGAAAGCCTTTAAGATGCCAGTGCTCCTGGCTGCAGCACCGGTCAGAGATTATCAGGCTGATTTTAATCTTAAGAAACAAAATATTCCAGAGAGTAAAAAGAAGAGACCCCTGTTCCTCTTTTGGAGCTCCTCCTAGTTCTGAGTATCAAGAAGAAAAACACACACAGCAGGGATTGTAATTAGGACATTACATTACAAGAAAAGGAGTGAAAATTGCCCTGTCAACCTCAGTTCTGTTTAGGCTGTGTCTACTTTCTCCATAATGTGCTTTGTCAGAAATGCTACCCTGGGCTTATAACGGCTGCAGAGTCTAATACTGATAGCAACACCAGTGCCTTCCTCTGGAGCCACATGAAAATTAAAGGTTTCAGTGTTATCTGTAACTGGAAAACTAGCTTCCATTATCTGGAAACTGTCCTGCAATGGAGCAAGTCACTTCACCAGCAGGGAAACCAAAAGGCACTCAATTCTACTTTTTTTTTGATGAAACAGTAACATTCCTCTTCCACTCGGGTTCATTAAACAGTGCCCTGTTATCTAAAGGTATGCCCACTATCTAAAGTGCCCACTATTATCAAAAGGCATGGAGCAAAACTCACTTTTTCCTTCTTCTCCTCTGATGGAAGAATAAAAATCTTTCCAGCTTTTCTGCCAAGCCTTGAGAATTTCCCAAGGAAAATCTGGATAGCATGAGCCACAGCATTGTGTCCTAATGAGGCATGGAGTAGGATGGATGTGGATGTTCCATGCTGCAAGTTGCCACCAATCGTGTGGCATTTCCATGGATGTTATTCTCACTATGGAGCCCAGGCACGAATCACTGACTTACAGCCAGGCGCACAACCTCATTCTCCAGCCACTACCTTTTTTTTCCCACATTTTGCAGATGTCTTATGGCTGGTAACTTCCTTTTGCATATTTCAGATATCTGGGGACATTTCCTGAGAGCTGTGGTGGCTCAGTGAATCCTGGCAGCAATGCTGTCTAATGGCTGGAGCAGTTGTCTGGACAATCTGCTGAGTTAGGCTTGATTCTTTTTTTTTAACAAAGATCTTCGTATCTGCAGCTGCTGCTGCTGCTGCTGCTGCTGCTGCACTGGATCTCATTGTTTACAACATTTTGCTCCTTCCTCACCTGCAGATATATTTCACTTAATGAAGACAATCACTGTCTTTACATCATTCTGTTGTAACCCCAGGTTTGTTTTGTGGTGCCGTGTCTGTGATTGCTTTTCAGACCCGCTGAGGGTGTCTTTGTTGTTTTATGGATTATATATCTTGGGTATATTTCTCCATAATTTTCATTACTGATTCTACTGCATCCGTGGAGCAAGGCTTCTTCCTTCAACTCTCCAAGAACATCTTTACATTCCCATGGGTGGTGCTTAATGAAAGACTTGGTATCTTAATTTAGTGCCAACAGTATTTGTCTTATGGTCTTGAAGGCAGCAAGATCAAATCCAGGAGGAGTTCTATTTTTATTAAAAAATAACTCTGGCTTCTTATTCTCTGCATGTCAAATGGATCACAACAGTAGCAATTAATTATCTTTATCTACCCGTCTACTCTCTTCTTAGCATTATTTAAATTGCTCGTGTTCAAGATGCAAAACTTCAACTTCAGCAGATGCTTGATCTTTCAACCCCTATTTATATGAGAAGCTGAAATCAGTGTCACCAGAATTTTTCAGGAAGTGGGTTTCACTTTCTCTGTGTCAATCAGCTTCTTGGTGCTGCAGGGTTAGCAACCCTCTGCTCTTCACTGATGACACGCAGAATAGCATCTGAGGAGCAAAATGTTTGGCCTAGTGGAAGCCTTTGAGTTTCACTGAACGTGAAGGGCTGTGATGCACAAGTGCTTGGAGAGGATGGTCCTTTCTGTCCCTTCACTCGAGGATGCACAGGTCTGTCTGGATGGTCCAAAGTCAGTCACCTGGAGTGTATGAAGTTTTCTCTGCACCTACTCGTGGCACACGTGATGCATCGTGCTGCTTTGAGAGGAGATTTTTCATTGGAGTCTGTGTTTTGTCTCCTTCCAAGGTTTCACTTCTGTAGTTACAGGCTTGTACATCCTTGAAAGGAGAATAATACATAACCACAGGTGCTTATTGACTGGGGCACTATTGAGTTACAAATAGACTTGCCTGTGCCTCGGACAGGAGTAGGGGAATGAATTATTGATAAGGGCTGTGGTGTAATGAAGGCGGGTGGAGATGGCTCCTCTGACTCACGCCCTGGCTTTCCTGCTGCAGCTAAAACACATCAGAAGGATGCGCAGAGGAGCGGCTGTTCACACACCGGTGCCAATGGCACCTCTGCAGAGGTAGAAGAAGGCATGGGGCTTAATTACCAGACACACGATCCCAGAATCACTAAAGGGGGACAGGGTTAATCTTCTGGTTCCTCTGAGCTGAGTGCAGCCTGCCAGGGACTCGCCCAGGTCTCTGCACTTTTCAGTGACAGCAGAAATTTTCATGAAATGCCAGTGCTGGTGATGAGAAATGAACTTTGCCTCCAAGTGCTCCCCAAACAGCAATCAGGGCTTAAAAAGATTATTGACCTGAAGGAAGGGGAGATGATTTGTGAGTGATCAGTGAAGCCAATGAGCCACAAATTGTTTCAGACCCAGTGTCCTCTGCAGATGACTCATGGACTGGCTCTGATACCCCAGAACGAGAAGTAACCTTCTTCAGGATGTGTCCCTGAAGATTTCCAGGTGCAAACCTGGCCTCCAACACAGTGGTATGGGGGGTGATGGTGAGTGCACTGATTTATTGGAGTTACTCACATAAGCACACAAGATTCGGATGAAGAATTTGTCCTCTATAGCAAGGATGTTTTGCAAGGTGTCGCTCATGAAATTCAGAGCCAGCCTTAGCTTTTTCTCCTGTCTTGGCTGTAAGGTGCATAAACTGTCCAGTTGTTTCTGGGTGTCTGAGAGAGTGGGCGTTCAAACTTCATTTAGCTTTGCAGGAACATTTTGCAACTTCGTGACAAAAACCCCCATCAGTTCCCTTCCCATTAGAGCTTGTGCAACTCTTCACAGGGTAGAGCATAACCAACTGTTTTGCACCAACTGTTTTCAGATCATGGTTGTGTCCAAACGTCAAGATGCAGAAAGATGTTCTCATGGCATATACAGAAATACTTCAAAAAGAAAGAAGCAGCTTGTGTGACTCCTGAAATACCATCAGTTCATCTTCCAGAGACCAAGAAATAACAGGAAAAAAATCCATCTCCTAATTCTAATCCAGTAAAAATTCTTGTAGCTTGTTTCCATAGGAAAGATCCACTTAAAATTTGCCCACCATTGATTTTTTTCTATCACCTCCTTTCTACTGATGGCAAATTTCATTGCTAAGATACCTCTCAAATTGCCTTGATGCCTTTGAAGGATTCTGAAGTGAAGATGTAGGGTTAATTCCACCTAAATTTAAATATGTTCTGTTATAAAATGTAATCTCCTACCATCAGCAGCTCTCATAAATACTACTTTGCTAAAATGCCCAGTTTCCGCGCTGTGCTTTGATATACAGTTTATCCATTCAACATTCAGTTTTGATTGGTAGTAAAGGCTTTTAGTAAGGATGACAGAAATGTTTTATCCACCATCATAAACACGGCTTTATTAAAAAGAAAAAAAAAAAATAAAATAAATGAAAAGAGTAGGAATGAGAAAAATGCAAGTCCCCAGTCCTCTTTTCATAACTTACTGGGAAAGACTTTCTAGCTGAATCAGCTGCTGAGTTGCCATGTTTTTATCTAGGAGGATGCAAATGTAAGTGTTTCTGGGCTGTAACTGCAGTACGTGCAGGCTCTGGGGTACCCACAGTTTATTGTCTGAAGGCTTAGTACTGTGGGAGAGAAACAGGCAGTTTATTGCATTCGTCCTACCAGCCTGGATCTTTACAAAGAATGCAAGAGCAGTCCTGCTGCCTTTTATGCCAGCCCTCCTTTTAATGCACAACATTTATCTTTCTGGATTTCTCTCACTCAAAAAAAAAAAAAAAAAAAAAAAAAAAAAAAAGGGGGTCTTGGAGGGGTTTTTTAATATGGCTGTAAGAGTGGTATTTGAGGCCCTATACTAACTGGATTTAAGT
>JANHGN010026576.1:0-24589 GCA_024605025.1 Megaceryle maxima | reverse complement strand
TTCGGTTTTCCACCACAAAAAAAAAAAAAAAAAAAAAAAAAAAAAAAAAAGGGGGTATTGATGGGTTTTTTCATCTCTGCTGTGAGTGAGGTCTTTCAGGACCTATGCTAAATTAAGTGAAGTCTTACAGCAAGAGGTCCTGGCCCCTTGGCAGTGGGGGGACAATATTACACAGGACCAGTCACAGCCAGTGAAACCTCCAGATTCTGTTGAGCTTTTCCCAGCATTCCCAAAATCAGGTCTTGGTGCAAACCTTTTCAGAAGGACTCTCGTTGGGATGTGCCCCAAGGAATATTGGGTTGTGTCCACCAAATGTTCAGATTGGCTATTCACTGGATGAGATTGGACCTGTTCATGTCTCACTGTAAACCTTAATGCTGTCCAGTGGCTGGTCCTTAGCCAGCTTGGTGAAGTCCACTGCAACTCCTAACAATGCTTGCGAGACCGTGGAGAAGCTTAGGGACCCGCCTACCATGGTGATGTTCATACAAATGCCACAACATCCCAACAGCCCTGACAACGTCCATCTTTTCCAATGCAACAGCAAGGTCTATCTTTCACGAGAAAGCAGCTCACCTTCCAACAACAGCCCTTCCCCAGGGTCGCTTTCCATTTGAAGGAAGGGAACTGAATAGTTTATTTTATGACTGCAGGTATCTGGAATGAGTCCTACAAAATGCTTTAGCACAAGTCCCTGCCCATCTGTCAGAGAGTCGGCATGGTGAGTCTTGACATTATGCTGTTGTCCACCCTGCATATTGATCCAGATCTAGCATGTCTCGATCTGGTGGGGAAATAAACATGTGGCAGCTCCTGCACTGCTAAGTACTGAACTTGGTAGAGTGCCACCAGGCCTCTGGAGACCCTGCATGTCTCCAGAGAAGAGAAACATAGCATTGCTTGAGAGATGGTTTCATCAGTAAAAGAGAATGGTGATGTTTATTGACATCAGTTGAATAAACAAACAAGACAATAAATTTGGAATTGCTGTTGAAATTACTCTAAAGTGGTGTATATTGAATTTTACCTGTTTTTATTGTTTGTGGAATGGGCTGATGTTTTATGTGTTGCCTCTTTGATACACTGATTCTGTATGTTTTCATCATGTATCCTGGGAGGAAAAAAAAAAAAAAAAAAAAAAAATTACTACCATGCCTTAAATGAGCTAAACCAAATTCCCAGAGATAAAAATGAAATTATTCTAATTCAGTGTGACAAAGTGAAGTGGAGGTCATCCTTGAAAACAGTGCTGGTGCTTGTAAGGTGAAATGCTTCAGTAGCTTCCATGCCACAACTTTCTAACTTTGTGAGCCTAGTAACTGTCTCCGTTTGAGGCTCAGGGCAAGCCCATGTGAAACACAGAGCAGGTTTTCTCTCTATTAGCCCCTTCCCCTCCCTCCCAGGAGAGGGTAAAAAGGGAAATATGGAAAAAAAAAATAAAATGCCTCACCCAAGATTGGAAGTTAAGACTATAACTTAACTCACATCAGCAAAGCTGGAAAAGGAAGAGCCCCCGACCTTGCTCTATGGAGTGTGTCAGGGAAGGGGAGGGAATACCAGGTGCCCTCTGACCCCTCAGGGTCCTGGAGTTACCACCTGTCCCCCCCAGTCAGTCTGTTCACCCTTAAACCACAACAGTAAGTTAAGAACTAGGACATATAATTGTTATCAATCTTCTGGACTCCTTGTTCTTTAACAGGCCCTTCGTGTGATGGGTGAAGTGGTCCAGGAATAATGTTGATCTGGAGTTTCTTCTCAATGTATTTGTATTTGCAGAACCAAGACTTGATTAAATCCTATCCAGAGATCTTGGCTTTTCCTGTGACTTTTGAAAGACTCTTTAGTTTTAACCCATTGGTAATTTTTTTTTTTTTTTTTTTTTTTCCCCCTCCTTATAGTCCCAGGGAGTTTGGAGCTGTTTTACATGAGCTCTCAGGGACTGAGCTTGCTTTGGCTTAGTGTCCATATTCACTTGTACCCGAGAGGATTTTGTGAGGAATTATAACTGTTTGGTATTGGTGACCTGTCATTCTTCTCAACATTTTTTACTTAAAGCTTCAACAAGGGGCACAGGCAATACTGTGGGGCCAAGGCAGCCAGCACTGATGCCCTAAGGTTTAAAAGCAACATTATTGTAAAAGCAGCATGTCTATGTTTCCTTTGCTTTCCCTTTTCTCAGAAATGCCCTCTGCCATCTGTCTGGGACTGGCCAGTTTAATCTGGTTTATATGGTACCCTTCCACCAGAGCAGATGAATGACCTCCCTGTCCCACCCTCCCAGGACATTGTAGGGAGAAACCTGAGCCCTGCTGAGTTGGGGAAAAACAAGGTCCAGAGACATGGGACTGAGAGGAAAAGGTTGTTTTGGCAAGAACGGGGTAACGTGCAGGACGGGATGATCAGCATGAGAAATCTTGGACCATGAGGACTGTGTCAGGGGCCCTTGACTTCACTAGTGTGGGTATTTTGATACATGCACTTCTGAATTGCCCCAAACCTTCATATGCTGATCTCAGAAAGGAAGGACTAGGAGACATGCTGGAGAGCCCTATGGGCAAGATGACCTCCCAAAGCAGTATGGGCTGGGCTGGCTGTGACCCACAAGTGGGTCCTTGTCATGGGAAGAAGGAGTTAACTCTGGGACTTTCCAGAAGACATCTTCAGCAAGAGCAAGACACTCTCCCATGCTTTCATGCCTGAAAATATTCAGGCTAAAAAAATATATATAAAGAGTTCAATGTTCAGCTACCGGTTGGACCTTGAGGTTTGCCTTAAATCAGCTCATTGCTCTTCCTGTTTTTCCTAAATGCAGCAGTGCTGGTCCCAGCTGAAGTTCCTGTGCTAATTGTGTAAGTACGTTAACGGCTCCGGACTCCCTTTGGAGAGCTCTGTGGCTCCCGTGCCTCTGTTCTACCCCTGGTGGGGAAATATATTAAGGAATTTAATATTATTTGGAAAGCTGATCACAGGAATATGTTTCTTATCCCCTGGGCACCATTGCAGTCACACAGTGACATTAGCTTTCCTGTCCATAGGCCCCTGCCAAGTGCTTGCCTGTCCCACTGCTCCAGCATATTTTAAACTCTCTTCAGTTTTATGGTTTCCCTTTTATTTATATCTCCCTGTGATACTCCCCTCATTCTTCCTTAGCATCTGAAGTCATGCAAAAAAGCTGGAGAGCACTGGTTCTCAGAGGTACCTCCAAAGTTTTAGTAGCTTCTTCCCTGTCACAAGCCTGTCAATAAGGAACTTGATGGGGTCTCTACTTCCCAGTCAGGGGTGGGATCCGATTTCCTAGGTTATCAGCATGACACAAGAACAGATTTGTTTTCAAGCCTCTTTATTAAAATTCTACCTCGCACAGTGGAGCTGAATGTTCTCCATTTCAAAAGTTACCTTGTAGTTTGTGTTTGAATAAAAAGTGGCTTTAGAGACTGGAAGGTTTTTTGGTATTTTTTGGTCTTCTGGCTTTAATAAGAATACAGGGAATTTCCATTTCAAGGCTTTGGAAGACTAAAAGTCCCACCAAGCATGCATTGTTATTGACTAAAGCAGGACTCACTGAAAAATAATATACTCCAAAGTACACACATCTCCCTCTGCACAGGTGAGAGAATAAACAACACATGCCTATTAATCACACTGCTTAATGCATTACTGGATAGTGCCCAAACATGGTTGTACTGATCATAAGGAACCCATTTAGAAGAAAAATTAATAAACCTGAGAATGGAAATTCAGATTTCCAACACTATTTAACAGGAGCGAGGGCTACTTTCATAGCACAGTACAAGCTGAGCCTTACCGTGGGCAGAGCAGCTTTCCATGCCACGTGGGAAGCTGGCAGTAGATGTTTCCGCACTTTGGTTTTGAAGGGTTATGGATAAAATAGAAAGGTCATTCAGAAGCTGGAAAAAAAAACTTGTGAGGTTTGTGTTTAGATATTTAAAGCCTGTGAACAGCACAGCCCCACCAATATATCACAAGAGCAGCAAATGCATTCACTAGTGGAGCCGGTGAGCATTTGCTTTGGACTTTTTCCTTGCTTTTTTAAATTTATTTACCTATTTGTTTATTTATTTTTATTTAGTGAGAGAAACCTCACCTTTTAGCCTTGTTTTCTGAGAAAATGAGTTCTATGTGAGCGGGATGTCTGTTCACTTCCCTGTCTCTTAGCTCCTTTTCCTGATTTTTGGGGAATGCATGAGGCAATTGAGCAAATTGAAGCAGAGGTTTCAATGACAAGCAGCTCAAGGAAAACTCAGGGTGGTTTTTTTCCCTAAGCACAGTCAAAATTCATTCAATCCCTGTTTCCACTAGGAGTAGCCTGCTTAAAACACCAAGCCACAGCCTGTGTGTTGGTTGTGGCAAACAGACGAAAGAGGAAAATGGAGGGCTGAGAATACAGGAAAATAACAGGAATCCAGGAGAATTCCACATGGAAGAGATGGGGGGATGTGAGTCACACAACCAGAGCTAATCAGATGATAAATTGTTCTAAACTGGAAAGGTGGAGATGAAAACCAAAAAATTTATTTCATTTTCTAAGTGTATTTGTGTTTTGGTTTGGACCTTGAAAAGTCAAGAAAAAAATGTGTTGATTTGGAGACTGAAAAAAGAATAAATAAATGAAGCCCAGAAGATAAAAAGCCAAAACGCAGACGTAGATAAAGCTCTATTTTTAAGAAATATATTTTGCAGTAGATGTGAAGTGCAAGACTCTCTTACAGTGCGATATGTATACACAGGCCCAGACAGAGGTATTTACAACAGCAGGTCTGAGAAGATTTCTGGAAAAAGCAAGGTTTTAGGAATTTTCACTGTCCTGCCCACATGTGTTAGACTTCTGATGCTGTAATCTTCTGAATGATAGAGGATGTTTCCCAGAAAATCGCTTCTTCTTCCTTTAGGACAGTATCTTAAACAAATGCTGAAATCATAATTAAATCGTGTCAGTCTTTCTTACTGGTGTTCTAAGATTACAAATCATTATCTGCAAGCTCAAGAAGACTTTTGCTAGGGTCACAGCTATGTAACCAGTCCCCACAAAGTGTAAAGTCTAGATTTCTGCCTGCCATACTAAAATTACGGTAGCACAAGACCACTTAAAACCATAACCGCATCATTTTGGCTATGGGATCAATCTGACCTTTTCACTGTTTGGACAGCACAAACTCTGCTGGAATTAATTAATTAATTGAATGACCAGTTTAAAATTCTTTGCTCATCTCTGCTTGTGGCCTTGAAAGAACAAGGTATCATCAGGACAAACCCTAATTAATGATACCTTTCCAGAGACTCCAGACCGGCAGTTAAAATTTAGGAGGTTCGTTGCTTTCCCGCAGCCATTGCATGGCTGGGAAATGAGGTTGCCTTGTGCCAGTGCTTACAGGAGTTAGTGGTCCTTGAAAAGGCACCTTTGCTGATGCTGAAGCCTTGGAAAGGCCCCGGGAAGGATTTTGCAGCAGCAGCCTTAAAGGCAGAAACGATAATTCAGTGTTCAGTGAATACAAGTGAGGTCAATCCAAGGAAAATTATTCAGCAGGATTCACCAGTGCTGTTGGGATGGATAAATTACACTGGTGCCCGAAGTCTGCTGGTAAAAAAAGCAACAGGCTTTCATTGCAGCTGCAGCGAGAGCTTCGCATCTGTCTCCATCTTCCAGCTATTTAGGACTTGCAAATTAGGCAACCTGGCAATGTTGTGGTGGCTCCCTTGGCAGATATGCTCTGAAACCACTTTGAGCGCTACATTTATCGGTCGATGAAGGAAGGAAGGTAGAGAAGGGGCCAACTATGTTCTGCAAAGTAACCTAAGGCTATACAAGTAGACACGTGAGCTTACTGTCTCTTTGACCTGATGGGATCAAAGAAGATGCAGATGGGGCTACACTTCAGTCCCACCAGATCAAAGTCAAGCCTCAGTCCAGAGGAGTATAATAAGAGTTGTTTTGCTGGAGAAAGAACCAAGAAATAGGCCAGGGTGATGGAAAGCTGCTAGGAAGTACGGTGCTCCTGACTGACCTGATGACCATTCATTGTATCATGTACAACACAGGACTTTGCTTCCCAGAAGACCCATTTTAATTGGTTATAGGAGTCTACAGACTACAGCCATGCTGTCCCAGGTCAAAGTTCCCCTGCCAACAGCTCTTTTGCTGCCCTTCCTGATCACGTTTCTCATAGTAGCTTGGTCCTGTGCATTGCTGCAGCTCCTCTACCTTTATCCAGAGGTCTGGCACTGATTTTACAGTGAGGAAAACTGCACCTTTAAATTGATTCCAGGACAGTGGCCCTAAAAAATGTGCCCTATGTCATCACTTTCATTTTCTTTTGAGCCTTTTCTCAGATTGCCAGCAACTTGGATCCTCACCTCTGCTGCTACTTCCCTGACCTTTCTTGCCCTTTCCTTTTAGATATGGACTACCACATCCTCCTATCTCCCACCCCCAGACCCTGCTCCTGCCTCCTCAGGCTGCCACAGATAGCCCATCAGCTCCTTCCCTGATTCCTTCTCCTGCCTCCACATCTCCCAGCCTTCTGACATTACGTCCTCAGGCTCCCTTGACAGCCTATGGCTGCCAAGGTCATGTCTGCCAGGGGACATCAGAAAAGCTGCTCTGAACACATGTGTCAGGAATGGGAAGTGGGTGCTCAGAGTAGTTGAGTTCCTGGGGAGCTGACAGATTTGGAGATAACTTTCTAGTATCGCCACAAGCTGATGTCAAAGCTACAGTGAGAAAATGTGCCTGCTCCTATCAAGTTCGGTTTGCTGGCAGGAGACTGCTCATGCCCAAGATACCTTGCTGAACTATTGGAGTATTTTGCAAACAGCTGCTGGACTAGATGGCATGGACAGAAAAAGACACTGGTCTATGGCCAAGACCTCAGGGCACTCCTGCAGAGCTGGGAGGGGAGCTCATTGTGAGGATTAGTACAGAGGCTGACTGCAGCAAGCTACACCTAGTCCTACAATTCCCCGGACTGCAAATATCCTTACCACTCTCCTTCACAAAGCTGGGATCTCCTTACAGAAACAAACACCACCAAGTACTGAAGCCTCTGTGCTTGCAGAGCCTTGTGCACTGCTTCTTCCTGTGACTGACACCATCAGCTAAAAAATTCACTAAAATGGGATTCACAAATTCTGTATCAATCGGCCAAGTGAACCTCCTCATCTGTATATCCCTAAGTTCATTGGAACAATGGCATCAGGAGCTGTGGGCACCTGCACAGATGTCTGAGAGCATTATGGGAACACTGACCTTGCATCCTATCCCAGGCAGGCAGCAGCATACATCTGCATAACCCCTGACAATATGGTCTTCTGCAAAAATGCTCGTTTGACAGACAGAAACTGCTTATTATGCTGTTGAAGAGCCCTCACATACCCAGTTCTTGGGAAATCCTATGCACATGGGATTCAAACTGTGTGCTGCAAAGCCTGGCAATGGCAATCTCAGGCTCTACTGCCAAGATCACTGCAAGGACACATAAACCCGAGTCTTTTGATCATGTTCTCCCATGGAACAAGTGATAGAACAAGAGAAAATGGCTTCAAGCTGCCCCAGGGGAGGTTTAGGTTGGACATTAGGAAAAATTACTTCCCCACAAGGGTTGTCCAGGACTGGCCCAGGGTGCCCAGGGCAGTGGTGGAGTCTGCATGATCCTTGGAGGGGTTTCCAAGCACCCCCCCTGGAGATGTGGTGCAGAGGGATGTGGGTTAGTGGTGCCATAGTAGTGCTGGGGGAATGGTTGGACTTGATCTGAAAGGGCTCTGACAACCAAAATGAGTCTATTATTCTGTGATTCTATGACTTCCTCCTTTTAGGAAACACATCTCGGAGTAGCATGCTGCTTGGAGAATCAGCATCTAAATTGTGCTGAATGCTGGGGGGCTCCAGTGTCCTAGAAGGTCAGAATATCAGGAATGCTGCCCTCAGATAACAACAGTGAAAAATCCAGTCTAATACTCTGAGGAATATGGAACTATCTCTTGGAGCATCCAAGAAGATCCCTTAGGAAGCTCTGGGAAGATGAAAAGCTCCATCTCTGGTTTGAGTTTGCAATTTCTTTACAAAGCAGCAGGAAAAAAAAAAAAAAGCCAACCCTGTTAGCCTTAATCTACAGGCTAATCATTCACCATGCTTCCTGCTGTCAGTGCCCAGAAACCTGTATCTGGAGTGGCTGTTTCTACTAACACCCAGGTACCAAGATACATAGAAGTTAACAACACTTAAGCATGCGGGAATTTTCTCTCCATGAAGGTTTTTCAGTACAATTCCCCTTACAGCAGCACAAAGGTTACAGATATCACCTCTTACCTTGGGGTTTCCAGTATTTGCTTTCAGGGGTTGTTTTTAAATGGGAAATACAGTCAGTTATTACTGGAATCCCCCAAAGAACTCCATCACACAGTTCTGGTGGTTTCCACTTCCCGGAGTAGGAACGGAGCGGTGCACTGCGAGGAGTCAGCATGGCTTGGCCCCTTTGTAGCTTTCTACCTCTAATGTTTGCTCTTGGCAGAGCTGCAGAAGAGGCTTTGAAGTAGCCTTTGAGCAAAAGCAGCCAAACTGCATTCCCGGACCCTGCACCATCTGAAGTTAGATGATGCCTTCTGAGCACCAGCAGCTTGCCTGGCAGTGACAAAAATGAACAGGTGATCAAGACCAGGAATCTTTTAAGAAAATAAGCGAATGTCACGAGGAACGCAAATGTCTAGAAAGATTAGAAGAACAGGGCTGAAGAAGGCCTACTGCCTTATTGCAAGTTAGGAGCGAACAGTTCTAGAAGAGATGTGGAAGTTAAGCAAGTGAGACATGAATATCCATATTTCTGAGGTACAGTTTGGAGATGGAATGGATCATGTGTTTGTTAATGGGTGTATGGGCTAGCTAGCAATGCTTGAAAGACAGGCACTTGAGAAGGAAAAGTCTGCCCTGGGCCAGCGATGAGGGGTGGACTGGAGCTCTTCCATGACAGGACAGAGGTGTGACAGGAGAGGTGGCTCTCATGTGGTGGAACAAATGATTGGAGATGTGGCAAATTGCTGGGATCCTGCCTGTGTACTCCAGAAAGTTTGTGGTTGCTGGTCCTGGTGATGCGTGTGAAAGCCATCCTAACAGCCACACTGAGGTAAGCTGGCAGCTCTACACACAACAAGGGTTGTGCAGCAAGGGAGAGAACAAAAAATAACCCTCTCATGTAAACACTTTTCTCAGTAAGACCACAATGCTCCCAGGTCATGGTAGAAAAATAACAGTTCAGCCAAGCTTTGGAGTCAATGGTGAAGAGCTGAGGGCTGTATGAGAAACCTTGGAGGTAGCAGAGGACAGTGCAAGTCAGCATTGTCCAATCAATCTCACTGCACTGGCTCTGCAGAGCCTGGAGGCTGGGCATGTGGACCTGGCCATGGAGGCAAAGCAGTACTAGGGCATGGGCAGGATGAGCTGGATTGTGCTGAGGTGATGACAACCAAGGCAGTAGATTTCTCCTTTTGCTTTCCACAGCTGCAGCTGTCCAAGAGGTAGCTCCATGGCAAGAGAGCCATCTTTGCTGCAGAGACTAATGTACCCGGCTTTCCAAGTCACAGGGAGCAGCAGGGATGGACCTTCTTGCTGTACTGTTCTCTATCTCACAGGGGATGAGGAGACCAACCTCTGCTCTCACTCTGTAAGGCCACCCCAGTCTCCAGTGTAGGGCACGTGTTTCAGTTCTCTGTAGTATACCTTGGATTTAAACTTGCCCTTTCAATCTGCATAACCTCCTGTCCAAGGGCTGGCGGAAGAGAGTGGAAAAATAGTTGTGTACATTCTGAAAAATGTTGAAAGTTAAACTACAGATGGGCTTCAGAGACCAGTAGTTGTCAGCCACAATGGATTCACCTCATCTTCTTTGCCCTGCAGAAGTCAGGTATCTGTCTAGTCTGAGGTAGTCACTCAATCTCCCTGTGCAGTCAGTGGAGACACCAAGATGAAATCTTTCACCCCTGCAAGTGCCCACCTAAGCCAGTAACAGTGCCTGGATCAGACACTAACACCCTCCTCATCCAACGTCTAATTCAACAGAAAACTGCAATCACAGTGGCTGCAAGGCTAGGATCTGGGATCAGCTCCTCTAAGGACTTGCGGATGTGTGGAGGGCTTGACAAGGCAGATTGAAAAACATGAAATGATCTGCTCTCCTGGGAGCATCCACTGCCCAAAATAGCCCTGTGGGTGTGCATAGGGCAGAGCAATGCATCTGCCAGTCATCTGCCAGAAGCCCCTCCTGTGCTCATGTACATGAGGTTATGGACACACACAGGATATGTGATAAGGACACAGTGTCATCGGTTTCGGTTGAGAAGGTCTCAGTCAGACGTTGACCGAGAAGAATTACATGGCTGAGCATCAGACATCACAATCAGATGGGAAAGGGGATCTCAAAAGACTGTGTGATAGGGGACAAAGGACCTCAGTGCTGGTGGAAATTTGTGTTTGGCAGTATTTGCTGTGCTAATGTCAGCTCTTAGCTGCTAATGGTACATCTGGTGAGAGACCTGTCCAAGGAACAAACTGGAAATGACGGTTAGATCGTGCAAAGTTCCGGTTGCGCATTGCTGGCCAGTTAAAGTTTCAAGGACTTGGCTCTGAGTGCCTCATGAAAAACCACAGCCTCTCATCTCTGCAGCGCCTCTGCAAAGAGCCCATAAATCACCTTTCCCAACACCGTGCAGTCTGCTCACCTCCTCTTGCATCTTCTTAACTTGGTGACACAGCTTTTCACATAGCCTCAGTAGGCAAGGACATGACCCCTGCCTGCCCCAAGCCTCAGCCTGGTGCCTGCCAAAATCCCTCCCAAGGATGCTGAAGAGGTGAGCATTGTCATCTCCACATGCTCCCATTACCTGCACGGCCAAGGATACGGTTTTATAAAGCCTTCCTGGGTAACAGGCTGCCAGTGTCTGCCTGAATCAGCCAAAGCAGAGGGCATTTCTTCATCTTTCTAAGAGAAGAATTTTCCATTAGCTTAATTGTGTCTCTGAAACGCAGGGACACAACAGAGAGATTATCCCACTCAAGATAAGGTAGGGAAGGGAATGTAGGTGTGGATTCAGCACTTCTGAAGGAAGACTCCTGAGAGTTGCCCAGCCTCATTGAGCTGGATTTTGTAATGAGGATTTGCAGAAGCATATCACTGACTTCTCCTTTCTTTTTTTTCTTTTCCCGTGCAGAGTTTAGACTGAATGACAGCAGGATAGAAAAGGGCCCAGGCACAGATTGCTTTCTGTGTTAAGTTATTCAACGATAATCAAAGCGCTCACCCCTTTAAAAACAAATCCCTCCAAATGAAAGAGTCTCACCTGACATGCTGGGTACGGCCCTGGGTACACGCACAGAAATGGAACAGATTTTCAACCTGAAAAAGCATTTTTATGTTACTGTGAAGTTTAAATCACCTGTGAAGCAATTTGTGATGTTGATAAACAGACACATTTGGAAGAAGCTTAGTATGAGGAGGAAAATATTTTAGACTCTAAAGATCAAGTTTGGGGAGATTTTTAGGACCAATTAGTGTGTTCCCAAAATCAAAATGCAATGCCATTGTTATTGGTACAGACCCAACAAGAAAGCTTTCTCATCCACACTGCTAAGTCATGTTGCTGCAATAAAACTCCAAATGCTATTTCCTTCGGCTGCTCTTGCAAACTACAGTGCAGGTCTGGCATACATCAGCACAGATGTTTTGGCAGGAAAAGGTGTTAACGAATTGAAATTGTAGCTAATATTAAAATTAGCTGTTTTCATTTCAACTTCCTACAACCCCCAGCAACAAAATCAATCTCTATTTGCCAGCTGAAGGGCAAACTTCCAAAAAGGAGGAAGGACTCATTTTCAGCTCCTGCAAAGAAAAGGAATACAGTCCTTTTGTTTGTTACAGCTTTCCTAAGGCAGCAAGTATTTGGGATCCTCTGGAAATCTGGATGGTTTTCCATAATAGATGCAAAGGACATTGCTTTGCAAGGAAAAAATTGGACAGGCTCAGGCACAATGACATTGTGGTCTACCTTTTATCTACAGCATTTCCTACTACAGGTCCTTGTGGCAAATGAACTCAAGAATATACTTTGAAACAGTAGCCTGCTCTTAGCAGGAGTGGGAGCTCTTTTCCTCACCAAGATCAGCTGAGATCCTCACCTGTGACCATTACTGGTGACTCCAAGGAGCAGAGCTTCAATGTCATAAAGCAATTACTGCCAGCCAGATGATGCAGCTGCTGAGGTCAGCTGAGAAAACAAGCCTGGATGGGGGTAATTTGGACATTAGCTGTTCTGACTCATCCTCTGTGGCCACCTCCCTCCTCAGAGTCTTTCAAGCAGGAGATGCTCCACAGAAAAGAGTCACTGAGGATGAAGGGATTAAAAAACCAAATTGAGTTACAGCAGTTACAGAGGTATTTACTCTGAGGTCTAGGATGGCATTTAGTAGACTGTGGGACAAAATACTGCTGGGCTGAAAAGGGCATAAGGTCCCCTTTGTTTTCTTCTTCGATATGTATGAGAGGCTCTGGGCTAGACTTCTCCAGCAGCACAGGCTGTGTCACTGTATTATCACTGAAGGCCCCAGGATTAGACACAAGAACAGTCTGATATGCACGGGGCTGCATATCATCCCAGCATTACTTTTGTCCACAGGGGCAGATGGAAGGGAAAGGGGTAGGGAAAGCTGATGATGGGGCAGTCAGGCAGTGCATGTCCACTCACAAGCAGCAGCCCCAGGAAGTGATGGTACAACCCTGCCCCAGATGTTCTAGATCTCTCTTGTTATCAAAGATACAGAGTGAAGGAACAGTATTTGAAACATTGCTGGTGGTGCTACCGACTGAAACAGGAGTAGCCACTAATTGCCTAGCCTGAAGATACTGCTTGGAAAGATGGAGAGAGCAGCTGTCTCTCCCTGCCATTTTATTAGCCCTGGTAGGCTGCACTACAGCAGCCAGCCAAGAAGGTAGCCAGCCTCCAGGGAAAAAGCTTCACTCATCACCCCACAACATTTTCTGTTTCTCAGCTGTGTTGCTGGTTGCTGACTCCAGCCAGCTTTTCTCCATCAGGGATTCATCACCCTTCAAAGGCCGCCTGCAGTGAAGCAGGTGTAAGATATATCTCTAAAAGCTTTGCAGTAAGTTAAAGAGTTTCAATTTTGCAGCTATAATTAGTAGAACATGTCTTCTGAGATGAGATTTGATGTTTTGCTGTGCTGGCTGGGCCACAATGTGTGGCTTCAGTGTGGTAGCTCAGAGATGCCTGGACGTGATGGTGGATTTTGACATAGGTCGGTGTCCAATCCATGTCCAACAAAATTATCAATGTCAACACCCTGTGGAGCTCAGGTTTTTGCCCCTTAACCAGAGCTTATATAGGTGTGAAAATACCTGACCCAGACCTTTGCTTAATGCTGCAGTATGGGTTGGTTGCAAGGGACGAGCCTCCTGCGCTTTAGATTTGCTGCCTGTAAGAATCATGCACCATTTGTACCAGCAACTGGAAAACAAAGGACTAGGAAATCACAGAATGGTTTGGGTTGGAAGGGCCCTTTCAAGGTCATCTAGTCCAACCCGAATGAGACAGGACTGAACACTCAGCACATACTGAGGAGTAATTTGGAAGAAAACCACTGCAAGTCAAACATGGCACATGGCTGGAGCAGAGACCTCAGAAGAAGCTTGATCAAGATTCTTAGTCCACAGAGAGACCTGCTGCCTAGCTGTTTGTCTTCCTGACACTGGGAATAGAAGAGATTGGCAGCCAATTTTCCAAAGGTGTTGTCATCATTTCCAGAGTGCAATTTGAACCGCCTAAGTAACTTGCATAAGAACAGGAAAATAAGCAACAGAAGTAGGTCTTGACCCTGAGGTGTCCTCAGAGAGGAGATCACACCATGAAAAGGCAAGGCTTGTGCTGGCAGGAATCTGTGTCCAGCCATACAGCCAAGAGAGACAGGGCTGCAGGCTACTGTAACTTGGTAGCCATCAGTTTCTATGTCTGTATGCTAGATGGCATGATTATACCTTCCTGCCCATTCCTCACTGGTACCTGATAACCACCAAAGTATACCATGGGCATGAAAGGATCAAACTTCCTGTTCAAAAGGCATCGCAAGAGTAAAGAGGAGAAACATTCAAGTTCAAAGTTGGATATGGCTCTGAGCAACCTGCTCAAGTGGAAGATATCCCTACTCACTGCAGGGGGGGTTGGACTAAATGACCTTTCCAACCCAAACCATTCTGTGAGTCTACGATTCTATGATTTTGTGTCCTCTCTGCCTACACTTTTGCCCTCCTTTGCCCCATTGTAGTGATTTGGCTGTTGGACCCCAATTCTTGGAGGTTTCTGATCTCTGTGACTTCGGTCTTTTAGACAGCATTTTGTCAGCAGCAGCAATGTAGGCAATAATCATTCCATAGCTGCTTTTGTCATATAAAACTAAAATAGTTCTGACCTGGTCTTAAAAGAAATGTCACATACCTAAAGCCAGTGTGGGAAAATTGATCATTGTGATGACAGTTGAGCAGTCATAGAGATGTATCTTTGCCAGCTGGAAATGTCATCTTCCCTCTACTTCATCTTCTCACACACACTTCTAGATCTGTCTTGCATGTGCCAGGCAGACTGCTTTTCCCTTTCTTGGTGACTTCCCTGAATCCATCTTCCAATTCATTGGCTTGCCTTGTTAAGAACTACACCAGGACTATGTGTTCTCATCTCCAACTGGGCAACACCTCCAACACCTCTGTGCCTTGTTCAGGCCTGACTGATAAGCTTCTGGGCTTCTGTCTCGCCTTTTCCAAGCTGCATCGTTGCAATATAAGGGTTGTGATGCTCTTTGTCATCTGCATCATCCACAGTTTTGTCTTCCCATGACCGTCCTTTTAGTCATCCTGTTGCCAGGATGCAGCAGAGCTGCCAGCACAGAAATGCCTACAGAGTAAGCAGTTCCTTTGCCTCTAATCCAAGCAGAGGTGTGTCCCAGGGAGAGGATGTTGATACACATCACAATGCCCTGCAGAGCAGCCCCATTCACACTTTAGCAGAGAAGCATTTTAATTAATTGTCAACAGTTTTTTAATATATAGATTTAGCAGCTCTGCCTGAGTAAATGCTGTTTGAGAGATTAAATTCTGTTTGGATTAATGGCCTCTGACAGCTTTTTCTCCTTTGCAAACAAAGTGGGTTTGAAGTGTAATAAAACAGAGCGTGGGATGCATTGAACATGGAGAGCTGTTGAAGCTGGCAGCCAAGTGAAACATCACCAGCTTCCATCCAGAGGAGCCCACAGGCGAACACACCTTCCAGGCTCAAAGGTTTTTATCTTCAGGCTCACCAAGTGCCTCAGCCTCCCAGACAGCTGCTTGTGGCAATGCACAGCGGCTCTGGGTAGGGAGCTCTTCAGTGTGGGGCTCTGCAGACTGTGGGGCTGACATCTGCAGCATGTGCACGAGGCAGATGTGGAGCAGCTTTGTTTATTCATGTGTCATGGTTGAGAGGAGAGTGATCCACAATATGGTCACATAAACAGGTGAGATCTACTTCACAGGAAAGGTCCAGGAAGAAATGATGAAATGAGCTATAAAAGACGCTGAGGAAGATGTGATTTTTTTCCCCATGCTTATAGCCAGCTCCCAGCTGGGTTAGCCTTTTAAATGGATTGCAATGATGATTACAGAATCACAGAATGATGGGGGTTGGAAGGAAGCTCTGGAGATCATCTCCAGCAGGGTCACCCAGGGCAGGGGGCCCAGCAGCGCAGGGTCCAAGCGGGGTGGGAATCTCTCCAGAGCAGGAGACTCCACAGCCTCTCTGGGCAGCCTGGCACAGGCTCCCACACCCTCACGCCAAGTAATTTTCTCCTCCTGCTCAGATGGAACCTTCTGGGTTCCAATCTGTGCCTGTTCTCCCTCATCCTGTCCCTGGGCACTACTGACAAGAGTCTGGCCTCATCCTCTTGCCCCCAGCATTGATCAGATCCTCTCTCAGGCTTCTGTTCTCCAGGCTAAACAAGCCCAGGTCTCCCGGTCTTTCCTCATAAAAGTGATGCTCCAGACCCATCTTTGCAGCCCTCCATTGGATGCTCTGCAGTAGTTCCCTGTCTCACTTGAACTTGAGTTTGTGAAGTCTTTCTACCAGAGCACGGTTTCTTTTCCGATGCAGTCCGAATTTCATCTTTTTGAGTCTGAGGAGCGGTTAGTTCAGCACCAGACTGTTTAGAGTGGGGAACAAATGAACAGACTCACCATGAACCTTAGAATCAACCATAAACACTGCTACATTGACTAAGCCAGTCCTACATGGATGAGCTCCAACTATTTTACAGCCTCAGACTCGAGCTAAGGCAAAAAGCCCTGATAGCATCTTTTCCACAATACAGGGGTCCTCTGGGTCTGCTGAGAAGAGCAGGAAAGATGTTGGAAACAATGTCCACATGTACAGCAAAGTATACAACACCTTTTCTGTTACGGGTAAAGTCTCCAGAGCTAGGGCTGAGGCTCAGGAACAAGCAGATCTGGAAAGGACATCCTCCCTCCTTAGAAATGTCAGAAATAATTTTGACATTTGCATGTAAGCCTGACATATCTTGTCCCCATGGCACTGTGCACAAACCCTAAGGTCCCTTCACTGCATGTTTCAGAAGAGTAACTCAGTGATGAAGTTCTTCTTATGGTTAACCATATCCAGGAAATGATGTACAGTTTGAATACATGTAGCTTTAGCTTTCAGCCACTGGTATCTCAACAGGGGCTTTGGCTCTGAGCTCACCTACCCTGCTGATGGGACATCAGCGGGGAAACTGATGTGGAAGCCATGTCAGTCCTTAGAAACTTGTACACTCCTGTCATTTTTTCCCTATAAATTGTGATATAGAGCAGTGTTTCAACTAACTGAATATTCTTTGGAGCAATCCCTTTTTCATTGTTTCAAACCCAAGTTTCCTCCAGTATATAGCAGTGGCTTAGCCCTGTAAGCTTCTGGGACACAATCTTCACCATGATTCAGCCATATGGGTGCATCTTACTCAGCAAATATAGGCACCTGTGTGTACGTTGCGTGCACTTCCTTAGATACCCGTCTTGAGTTCAGGAGTGGTGTAGCTCCCTGGGGTTTCCTAGGGGCTTTGTACCAATATATACCATCTACAGAAGCTTCGGCTTCTCCTTTTGTACATAGTCCTTCCAACACTATCTCACCACTCTTGGCATCTTCAAGCACCCTCCCCAGTGCCACATACCATGCCACAGGGCACACAGCAGGTAGCTCTACTGCCATGCTGTTGAAAACAACACTCTGCTCAGCCTCTCAGCAGCCCTCCAGGGCTGGTATCTTCACACCACAGGGGCACAGCATGGTGTGAAGGAGACCCAAGGCCAAGTACAGCACAGTGTTGATGCCCCAGTTCACTCAAGAAGGAAAGTGGCTTTGAGGAGAGAAGGTCTCTGATGTTCTAGGCCCTGGGTATAGTGCCAGGCAGTGGTAGATGAAATGCAGATGTAGCCTTATACTTTTATACCTGTATCCATTTGTTTCTGGTTCCTCTCTACTCAGGTCTGCAGGCTGCCCCAAGCCTGCTGCTTTTGCAGCATGGAAATCAGGGCATGGTTGGCAAAAAAACCAACCCAAAACATTAGTGGAAGAAGCACTGGTCAGTACACCACCTTTACTTTGGGTCATGAGCAATTTTTTGACTGATTTGTAGCGTTGCCCTTGAGACAACTTTAAAGGGTCAGTAGAAATAAAGGGGGAGGGAGATATTTTATTTTATTTTTTAATTTAAGTGTCATGTCTGATGTTTGAGGCTCTCCTTGCCCCTCACAATGACCCAGTGAATATGAAATTGCTGTTTCTCTATCATCATTTGGAGTTGTAGGACATCTTGAGCTTCCTACCTGTGGAATTTGAGAGCTGCAATGCATGAAAACATCTAGAAGAAATCCAGGAGAACTAGTAGCAGGAAAATTACTTTAATTGAACAGTTACTCGGTTCGTACTTTTAATGAACTTGTTGGATTTCTAATTGTTTTAAAGTATAGACTTGAGAGCTCTTAAATGTGTATATGTTTTATTCATGAAAATGGAACTTAAAGACATTAAAGAACATGGTTTGTATGACAGTTTTATGAACTTTAAATGAATGATTTTAACAAAAGATTCAAAATGTACTACGAAGTAATTATCAAATAACTTGTTAATGATATCCAAGAGCTATATAGTATAACAGACCATTGCTCTGAACTCTAAGGTCTTATTTCATTATTTTGGTGCTAGGAAGGAGCAAACTGCAGCTCAAAGGCAATGAAAATTTTCATTAGAAATAACATTCAATAGCTAACAATAATCAGGATTAATGGCACTGTCAATGATGATTCAGCCAAAAGGAATTTCTGAAGTTAAAAGCGCACCAAAAATCATTTGAAGCAAAAGTTGCTTTCCCAAATCATATTATTTCATAGCAAAATCATTGCCTTTGACATATGCAGACCTTCTCTGTCTGCCTGAACACGGATTGCCCTGTAATTCAGGCCAGGATGGAGTGATTAGGGGTAAGGTTTACATTTTAAACAGTAACTCAGTCAAGCATGTGGTGGATCAATGGGAGCCTTTAAACTTAAATTGCATATCTCCTTTCTAAAGGTCTGCTTTAAATCAATCCCAGGTTGAGATACAAAAACACAGGGTGAAAACAGTACTATAAAAGCTGGTATAAAACTGAAATTGCTGTCCTTCAGGAAGCTTCAAGATTCCAAATCTATATTTTACCCTAAACTGAGTTACAAAGCAGGTTAGAAAAATCACCTCAATATTTCATTTTGACATTGCCTAAACATTTTATTTTGACTGCGTCTTTAATATTTATTTTATATATCTCAACTCTCTTATCCATAGGCAGATTATCGATGTTACATACAACCTATGGGGTTAGCATTTGATTTGCCACAGTGCTTCCAGGCTGGTATTTAGGAGGCATGTCCCCTTGTCTCCGGGAGGGGTTACTGGTGCAGGTGTGGTGCACTGCAAACATGGAGATACCATGGTTACAGAAATTAGTTGTCCAGGGTGCCACGGGTTGTGGGGAACGTGCAAATACACTGACTTGACTCTGAAGTGTGGGTCCCATGTGTCCGAGTAGCTCTGCACCAAGTCCTCAGTGTGCTGGTGTCATCCTTGCACTTCGCTACCCAGGGTGTCCTGATTCCCCACTGCCCTGGGGAATGGAGAGCTGGATGTGTACAGCAGCTTGTTTTATACTAGCCAAATAATAAGGGCTACAAATAATAAATCAATGTGGCTAAAGCCAGCATAAATAGGGTTTGGGGTTTTTTTTTACTATGTTCTTGGCAAACATACACAGCATCAAAGCAGAGCCCAGAGGGAAATGCCCACTGCTAGTAAGGATTTATATGATTTAGGAAGTCAAGAGCCCTTTGTGCATCAAGCAGTTACCTGAACGGAAGGATCTGTTTTAATTATTTGCTTATTTTTCTGGGAGCGCCCAAACAAACGTTCTTGCTGTAACAAAGGCAATGAACCAATGTGACTCTTCTGAACCTGAAGGCGTTTAATCTACAAAGCTCCAAACAGGGCCTCAGTCTGCCTTTATTTGGAGCCGTGAACATGTGAAATAGAAGCTCTCTGCTTTGAATTAGAAAGGTGGATGTGCCACATCTTGCTGCTGCAGAAGACAGTCTGCTTCCACTCCCAGTAATATCTCTGGGGAGGCATCTGTAATTCTTTCACCCAGGGAAGCAGTTTTCTTATCACAGAGCTACATCGAATTATCCTGGCACAATTTACCGATGGCAGACCATGATGTATGTAATTTCGTTTGCCATTCACCTAACTGGTTTTGATATTTTTCATTCAACCTTTATCGTACAGCTTTTATTAACACCCAGGTCACACTAACAAGCCAGAGGCACCTTTTTTTTTTTTTTTTTTTTTCTGTTTCAGATACAGGTAGTGCACTTGTTACTCTGCAGTCCTACCCAGTCACCCCAAACCTGAGGAATCTGCTGAATGCATTTCCTACAAGAAGCGTGGATCAGCATGATAAGTCATTCCAAACTCCAGATGGAGGCTACTGACTCCCCTTCTCCAGGTTATCTCCTCAGTTATTCTGAGATTTACTCTCACTTTAATTGTGACCTCTTCTCACACCCATGGCTTTGTTCCCTTTGGCCAACCCATGGTGAGTAATTGCTACATCATCTGAACACCAAGTACTTGTTTCATTTTACATGCTGCCTGAACCTGCCCTTAATCTCATTCCCTCCTCTCCATTATCACAGCTACAGATCTTTCCCTCTTCTCATTTTATATGAACAGCAGGAGAAACTTTACCTCTTTGCCCTTAGTACCCTTTGTAAAGTCCAACCCTGAGTGACACTTGGTGATTTTTCATTGTATTCCTGCATTTCCTGATACCAGGAAATGATTCCTTATTCCTCAAAACCCACTTCAAGATACCAAACTGCTGAACTATTAATTACTTATTAATTGGATATTGCATTCAATAAACATGCCATAGCTTCTCACAATCTAAGATTTAGCTCTTTAATAAGCACATCCATGAGTCTAAACTCTGCTTTTATTAAACCCTTCAGAGACATAGCAAATTATAACTTCAGTTTTTCTTTCTCAAACATATCCTTTAATGCTGGAAATTTTAAGCAGAAAAAAAAAGCCCCAACATAAAAGCAGTTGTGAACAAATTGGTCATGAATACGGGTAGTTTAGCAAACAAAAAGTTCCTAACCAGAAGAGCAATGGCGTCTTTCCAACAGCCAGGGACTGTCTCAGGGACTGGGAATCTCTTCCAATCCCTTTGATCTCTTAAGAAACCAAATATTAACAAGATGATATGAAGAACATTACCAAGGAAATATCATCACATTCACAGGGAACTTGGAAGTCCTTAGATTAAGGCAGGACCTGGCCAAATCATTCAGATCTGTGCTCTTTCAGATGGCATGATTTCTCCATGGTTTGCTTTCCTGTGTTCAGCTGTGCACAACAACAATGCCTTAGGCCAAGAGCTGGTGGAAGGATTAATGCCTATAAGACAGTGTCGTATGATGGTGCAGATATGCTAAAAAAAAAGCATGTGAACTCCAAAAACTGTTAGGTCTGTCACATCAGCTTCCCCTCGCCACCACAGGAAAAACAGCAGGAGGAGGAAGAACCCTGCATGAAGACCATGTAACAAACTGAATGGGCAGTCTGGGTGTGTCTGAAGTCTGTGTGGTTTTGCTACTGATCCTGGAGAGCTGGTATGGCTGCTCAGCAGAGGAGTTATGGCCTACTTAGTGGAGCAAGATAAAGGGAAATAAAGATTAGTCTGACTGTTGGGAACACCTGAGTGTTGTAGGACTACAGATAGAGAGCTCTGAGATAGCACCTCAGGATGTCCCTGAGATCTGCTGCTTGGTCTCCTAGAAGTACTTACCATCATTTCCTTGTCTGGGTACAACGTGGGGCTGTCACTTAACCTCCCCACATTGCTCAAGGCCGGAGAGGGCAGGAAGCCACATCTGTTGCTGCCTCTGAGTGGAGTCAGGCGTGGGAGATCTGAGAACGTCTGGGGAGCAGGAGCATCCTTCTGCCCAGTTTGCAGATAGGCCAAGGTGGTGGTGGGGGGAGCTTTGCTCCTCTCAGCTGCCTGCTCTGAGCCGTACTTACACCCAGAGCATCCTCCACTGGCTGACCAAAAGAAACATCTCTGTGCCCTTTGCATTTCACAGCAAGGAACTCACCAAGCCCCAAGGTTCCCCTTCGGGAGGATTTAAACAAATCCTCCACACAGACATCCAGGTGTGATTTAAGGACCAATAGACTCTTCAGCACAGCACAAATACATTACTCGCCATGGAGAAGCTGAAGTACTACCATGCTAAGAGAACCAAATTGCCATACCTGTTAGTGTACAGCTGTTTTCCTCAGATAATGGGTTTTATCTTCAGCAAATTTGATGGTTTGTTATAAAATAATGTTAAGCACAATGAAATAATAAGCAGCTGGCATCTTTTCTTGTTAAAAAAAAAAAAAAAAGCCATTGTAAGCATCAAACCAGCAGAGCACTGCTATGGAAGGAAATAGGTGATAAACCGGTTATTTTTTTCTAATAAATATTTTGTAGGTGATGAATTTGGAATGTATCAATTATTTATCTCCCTATATGGTCGAGATGTGCACTTTAATAAAATGTAGAAAGGTTTTTAATTTTTCTGAACAATAAATGCAATCGATTTTGTGACTAGCATGAAGAATAGATTGATTCTAATGTCTTTTTCCAGTAGTATTTTCTATTGTTTTATGCAGAAATCTCGAGTTTAATACATTTAAAAAAAAATATTCTACTAAAATGGTCAGAGAGACTGATAAATCTCATTAACTCAAAATTCTTCATTTTCCATATGCGAATATGTAAAGATTATCATTATCTTTTCTTTCATCTGAATCACAGTGTTTGTCATGTTTATTTGTTCTGTATTTTCATAAACATTTAGGATTATTAATAATTTAGAAAAGATGTTTAATTTTCGTGTAATGAATTCACGCAGGCGAAATAAATATGCAGGGTAAGTAGTCCGTATGTCTAGTAGCTATTAAACTTTACTCTTTCTGCTCATACCCAGTTGAAATACGTGAACAGGCAAGAACAGCCTCTCACCTTAACACCTTATTTCATCCTGGGGAGTTAACTCTAATTTATATCTGTGCCTTTCAGCAGCAGGCACAGTTCCAATCGTGGCATTGAAATCGCTCCTTACTTAGAGCGCGCGGAGCAGCGCAGCCTCTCCGAGGACTGTCACGTCAGCCTGGCTGATGAGCTCAGCTCATCACAGGGGCTGTGCTCGGTCAGGCACAGGCTCGCTTACCAGAGCCTCCTATCACCAATCACAGGCAACAGCAGAAGATTACAGGAACAGGGCAGGCAGATAATGATAATTCCTCAGGGAAAAATCTCTGGTGGTGCAGGGAATTCCTACCTGCTTATAGTCATAACTGGCTTTTCTTCTGAGAGTTGGCTGGATCGCGTCCAGACCAATGGAGGATGCAGCATTGTTGCTCTGTGTCTTCATCCTGAGACACAGGACACGTGCAGATGACATATTGCTTCAGTTAGCTTTGATTAAAGCTTAGATGCGTGCAATTTAAGTTTGCACATGGTCTATCCCGATGCTTGACATTTTGAGCTTATGTTACAAAAGATGCCTTGCACAAATTACAGAATTAAGACATGATTAAAATTTTAGCTCGGAAATTGCCAGCTCTTTGTGTTTAAAACTTAACTTGAAATTTTCTTTGTCACTATTAATGGCAAATGGCATCTTGTCCCGAAATGCCTGAAATATATGCAATTTCTTTGCATGTAAATTTGATCTCAGTTTCGAGCTTCGGTATTTGGTCCCCTCTTGTAGCAGCAGTGCTTGAACACTAGCTTTTCTAAGACTTGCTTCCAGATGTTTCCTTTAATAGTAAAGTCAAAACTTCTGTTCCTTTTTCACATGCTGACTTGTGGATGCAGAGAAGCCATGATGCATACCAGCAGAAATTTGACCTCATGTATTCCTCCCAGACAACATTTCCACTTGTGCCACTCCCAACCTGCCTCCACGTTCCTGGTGAATCTCAGTGCTTGGGATGAGGCTGAAGCATCTCCCCTCCACCCCAGCTCCTCAACTTTCTTCATCTGACATCAAAGTTTTCAAGTGTTAAGATAAATGTTCAGGGCTCCTTCCTTGTAATGATTGAGTTCTGTCCCCATTCTGGAGCTACATTGAAGCTGCCCTCAGGGATTGACCCTGCAGGATTTCTCAAAAATTATTTCTATACACTTGAATTAACAAAATATTTCCTGGATAATTATTAAGTTGGGTTCAATACTGGGTTTGTATATATTTGTATATATGTCATTTTATTGTTATCATTTTAATTAAAGTTGTTTAGTTTTCTTTTCCAATCAGTAAGTCTCTCTCCTTTATTCCTTTTCGCTTTCCCTTTGGGAAGAGAGAGGAGTTAATAAAGAGCATCTGTCATTTCTCTAGTGACCAGCCCAGCCTTATTCCTTGAAACTCCTGCATGGTATTGTACAAATAGCCTGAAACCTGGGCCACTGGAGCGTATCGATGTATGTGAGGGTGAAGCATATCTCCCCAGCCCTCGACACACTGTCTGCACTCATCATCGTGCCTTTAGTCAGTGAGGAGAGATCACCTCAGCCGTGGGATGGGGTCAAAGACCCTCCAGGTGGTGCCAATTTCTACTCACTGTGTGTGACTTGTAGGGGCCTCTCTAGAAGGAGAAGGTTCCCAAAGCCTTGGTCCGTGGTTCAGGCACATCTCATACCCTTCACACAGAGGGTCTGAGCATGGCAAGGCTGGGTCATTTGACATCACCAGCAGGAGCTGAGAGAGGAGGAGAAGAGACAGGCGTCCGGGGCATGCAGAACTGCAAAAAGACTTTTCAGGGTGAGTGGTTTATGCCAAGCATTTCCTTTTCTTCCTGATTGATCAGAGGTTGGGGGGGGGGGGGGAACGGGGGGGGGGGAGGGGGCAAG